>JAQQRF010001140.1:0-16040 GCA_030523145.1 Trissolcus brochymenae
TGTGCTTATAGGGTATATATAAACTTATAAATAGCAGGCATCAGCTATTTAAATAATAAATTCAAATTGTATAGTATTTAAGCAGTGATTGAACAGTTCATAATTGTTGAGTTTGAACAAATTTATCATCAATTTATTTACTGATTGCATAATGAAAAATCAGGAGTTGGAGAATAACAAAAATTCACATAATATGTAATATATTTTCAATCATTTTTATTTGCATGATGGAATTTATGTAGACTACTACTGTATTCTAGAAATTCGAATGGAACTGGTTTCAAAAACAACTGGTACCAATAAAATTGGCATAATTTAAAGATTTGACATCATGATCATTATCAAATCATTATACCTATAGATTATATTCTGATGATTTGTGAGTATTAGAATCTTGAATTCATCATGACATGATGACCAATAAATTCGTTTTTCAATGATCTATCCAATGATATACGATATCATATATACATGCTTATATTCATATTTTGATGATTTTTTATCATCATCATCAAATCATGATAGTTATGATGACCAATGAATTTGTTTTCCAGTGACCTATCCAATGATATATAATACATGTATGTTTTGTTATATAACGTAAGTATTTGTAATATTGATGATTTTTCATCATCGTCATCATTGAATCATCACCGCATGATGATCAATAAATTCCATTTTTAATTTCTTATCCAACGATATATAATACTTATTTTTTCAATAAAAATGCCACCTAATCTAGCACTGCGACAGCGAAACATTTTTTTAATATTTTTAATATAGGTAGATAGATAGGTAGATTTAAAGCGGCAAAAAGTTATATAATTCGCATATATATTTTTTTTTCGTGAGGGTTACCACTTGAAGTAAATGAAAATGATGAATTTTCTTGATCCTTTTTCTATTTGAACAAAATCATTCTAAGCACACATACATACCCTTTTATAATCTAGAGGTTCAATGTTCAATTGGAAGAAATGAATTTACCTTACGAACAAACTTTCATTACCATCAGAATTGTGCCAAAATGTTGCATCTCGAAACTCTGTTTTTATAAATTGCATTCGTGGAGGTGTGCGTGTTATTCTGATTTCTGCAAAATTGCTCGACTATCATTTCGAACTTTGAACATTGCATGCCGATGCGAGAGGATCCAACAAATTTAAGAGAGACTTGTCAACATAAAGGACAGAATGGAGAACGATTGTGTGTAATCGCAAGATCGATATACGCCCAGCACGGTCGAGTGCAGTCTTCGAATTCCTTTGGGATACTAGGATCTGAGGAATTCGACACATTTTATTCATGACGTCCCATCCAGCGGGACTCGGATCCCGCGGGGTTTTCCTACACCGCAGGGCCATTACGTTACAAGATGGTTCCAGTAAGAAAAGCTCACTTGCCAAGAACTCCTGGTGCTCACGCCGGTGCTAGGAAATCACAAACTTTGAATTTTTTTCGTTCAGCACACGGTCTGTTCTAATTATCCACGATGCGTTACGTCAGTATTAACGAATTAGAGTACTTCAGCACTTTGCTCGGGACATACAATAGCATTACACTCGTTGTTTCTCTTTTCTCTCGAGGATTAATTACTGCGGATAGCACGATTGTTTTGTTGCTCATTTGTACTGAAGACAAAAATCCCATTGACAAATTTTTCAAGCCCCAAAAATGCGCGATAATGAGCCAACGATTTTGTGAAATTAAAAACGCTGTATGCGCTTTGAGAAATGACTCTCTGAAATATCATATTCCCAAGTTTCCCTTTTTTACAATGAAAATAATGAAAGAAACGTTATACTCATTACAGTGGAAATTTTTTCGGCTGTTCTTATTTCTTTGAATTTGCATTTTTGAGCGGAACATTTTCCATTAAGATATTGCGTTACACGCGGCGCGTGATGATTCAGCTATCAGCAACGTGACAGAAAGTTAATTATCATCGGGAAAAAAAGTTTTCTGCTTTGAAACAATACTTCTTTCTCTGACACTCTGTTTCGACAGTTTCAAATTGTTTAAAAACGAGTTCTCATTTTGACAATATAAAATTAATCCCTTCTATTTTTTGATTACGTTTCATTTAAAAGATTATCATATGGCCATACGGAGACTTCAAACTTGTGTATTTAGCTACCGAGAACAATTTGGTGTTTTTCCAAAAGTAGCTTGAAGCATGCTTGACTGACAAACACAGTTATGCGCAAAGCCATCTAAAAGCATCAGCATACACCAGCAGGGACATGTAGCTCCCGTTGTACACTGTCATCACTGACCCCGTGATCTTACATCGGAAATTTTTTAAATTCATGCAAATTAATTAGAGTCGTTAAAATGGACAAAAAAAATCTGACATTCTAGTTCTCTTTTTAGTCTGATTGGCAGATTAATTTTGCACTTTTTACAGTTTCGTAGAGCATCCCATAAACGAAAATATATGCTCAAATATATTTTAAATATATTTTATGTATATTACATATATAATCTTGTATCTCTTGTACCTGTCATGTTTGTTTCAAATATAAAGCGGCAATATTTTAAATAAAATTTATATGGATGTAATATAACTATTATGGGTAATTCCAAATGAAACATTAATTTAGTTGACTTCAAAAATGTAAAATTTTATTTTAATGACACGCTTTTAAAAATTTATTTTAAAAGTTCATTATATTAACCTGGACTTAGAAAAAATAGTTATCCACTAAAATTTCAATGGTGGCACATTTTTTTAGGCGATTTTCTGAAATTCCTTATATACACTCTAGTAAAAAAGATCATATATTTCATTTGTCCATATAAAAATAATATATTGTCAATATATTGATAATATATGGACAATATATGGCCAATATATGAACAATAGATCATTCATTTTTAAATATTGCTAATGTATTGTCAATATATTGTCCATATATGAAAATACTCAATTATTTATGATCATTATATGGTCAATATATGACCAATACATTGCCAATATATGATCCTTTTTACTAGGGCATTTTCATATATATAATCATGAAGTATATATAAGGTCATTTCAGAAAATCGCTTAAAAAAGTGTGGTACCACCGAAATTTTAGTGCATCACTATTTTTTCTAGGTTCAGGGTAACATAATGAACTTATAAAAAAATATCTAAGAGTGATGCCATTAAAATAAAAATTTGAAAATTACCCATATATAAACTACAATAAAAATATGAAATCCATATTTATTTTGACTCATATTTGTGTCTATATGGAATTGAAAAATTACACAAGTTTTTACATATTTGCAAAAACTAAAATTTTTTTCAAAAATGATCCAAGTCATGAATAAATCTTATAATCCTAAAATAATTGAAATTAATTTATATATAACTAGTACTTCTGTTACTAACGTAAGTCGACGTTTTAACTGGGTGTTAATGGCTAAGTGTATACTGATAAAAGATACGATGAAAATGGAGTTGAATCGCGTCAGGTATTGCCGCGGGAATGAGTATTAAAATTTTGCCGCGGAATTGCGAGAAACGAGAACTATAACAACCATTCTCAAGCAATCTCTGTCGAAAGACGATATTCTACTCACGTATGACGATACAGATCGCTGATTGCATGGTAATATATCGGCAATAACTAGCCCCTATATGACTTCTGTGCATTGAGATAGTGTGCAACATTAATAAGCGTTTGGCGTGAGAATAGTACGCACACCACAGACCAAAGCAAATGTTCAATTCGATCTGGATAATAAAGATGATAATTCTCAAGATAAAACGTGTGTTTAATTAAAAATTTAAATCCGTTTTGTGAAATTCAAAAAGAAATGTTTATCCGAGTTCATTTTTTGCCGACAACCACTTGAAATTCTATCATCATCATTTTTAAAGATTTGAATCAAATTTGGACTGACGACTTTTACTGCGAAAATTGGTTATAAGGAGAAATAAAAGTTTATCCTACATCGAATAATTAGTAGGATGGATTGCACAATCTATCTTGCGCGTGTCCGCAAGCTTCCCTTTGAAAGATCGTTATCCGCAGACACTAATTACGTCGATGCTTCTCGCTTTTACACCTTTGCCGCATCTTTCAACACGTTTTTATATCTCTCCTCAGAACATGCTGTCATACAGTGCTGAATTTTCAAATTTTCTTCCACGCGCAAACCACTTTAAACGAGATGGTAGAAACATTCTTGTCTAATTAAATTAGCGCTCGCACGAAGCTTGTTACAAATTTTTAATAAAAGATTCATTATTGGCGAGCGTCATATCCCACCTCATTGTTTAATACCCCGGCTCAACATTCATTATCATCTTTCGCTTGAATTCGCGCTTTTAAAAGAATACAATTAAATTTTATATCTTCAATTTTCGCAATAACTTCACTCGTGCAATATACTTTTAATCAAAATTTACGTGCGAAAATTGCAAACTCAACACAAACATACTTTTTAACGTTTGTGTTTGCTGTAGCGTTCATTTAATTAACGATGTATGTTTTGTACGATTCATAATGTCAGGTTTGAAATAACTCTATGGCGAAAAAACTTGATTTAATAATTTTCGAAGATGTCTGATATTTTACAGAATTTTTTAATGAAGCAATGCAAAATTACAATGCAATACAAATTGTCAAAATTCTGGTAACAATTCCATCCAATAATATTTTATTATATCCTGAAAGAAATAATGTTTTAAAAATTCACAAGAAGTCACGTTGATACAATGTCATTGTAATTCGTGCAATGTAATTGGTGATATAACGTGAATTTTTCACATCATGATATGATATTGTGTTAATTTTGAAATGATTTGATGATATTTTTTTGTTTTGTACCCAGGTTACTATTGGTGATGTGAATTTTTATTCACATACTACTTTTCTATCGAGAGATGCGGTAGCATCTCTTCGCCAAGTTGATGCTACAGCACTCTTTGTCCTGAGGCATCACAGGGGAGAGGGGTGAGGGTAAGATAAAAACGAAGAATGTCGAATATTATTTTTTAGAAAGTTTTTGGAAACAAAAACTATAGATCGAAGGGAATCGGCAATATACATTAATTCATGCAAAAAAACCGGCCATAAATCACTAATTTTTTAATAATTCGCATTTTTATGTTCAAATTATTGGAAAAACAGGTGTCCTCATGGAATTGGAGTTTCCAATTTCTGCCGCTAGGTGGCTCTAGTGTCGCGAAATTTAAAATTTGATTTTTTTTGTTTTATTCGTGTTTTTGACTACAGTTTCGGCTTGACAAAATCAGGCCGATGTATATTTATTTATTCAATTGTTTTTTAATTTTCGTCGAAGTTTATTTATATTTTTTTGTTTTTTTCACGAAATTGGTCGGAAAATATTTTGATTTACATTTTTTCCACAAATATAAATTTTTTTACATTGTTTCGAAATTCTTTCATGGTTTTAGACTACAACATCATATATTTAATTTGTCTTGTCGTGACTAAGACAATTTTAGCATGATTAAGAAAATTTTACTATGATTGAGCAATTTTGTAATAACAAAACTAAAAAAATATTTTTTTGTTTCCAATAATAAAAACTGATCAGAATTTGTCCATCATTCAAATTTTTTCAAAATTATTATAATTGTTGCAAACATTTTTCCAATTTAGAATTGTTTACACTTTTTCCACAAATATAATTTCTTATTAATTTTTTACTAAGACATTTTTGACTATGACTAAGAAATTTTTTACTATGATTAAGAAATTTTTTACTATGACTAAGACATTTTTGACTATGATTAAGAAATTTCTGGCTATAATTAAGAAAATTGTGACTATGACTAAGACATTTTTGACTATGATTTAATTTTTCTTGTTGTTACTAAGACAATTTTAGCATGACTATGAAAATTTTACTATGATTAAGACATTTTTCTAACAAAACTAAAAATATATATTTTTTTTATTCCAACAATAAAAACTGTTCGGAATTTTTACATCATTCAAATGTTTTCACAATTAGTACAATTTGTCCCAAAATTTTTTCACATTTAGAATTGTTTACACTTTTTCCACAAATATAATTTCTTAATTTTTTATTAAGAAATTTTTGACTATGACTAAGAAATTTGTGACTATGATTAAGAAATTTGTGACTTGATTAAGAAATGTTCGATTATGATTAAGAAATTGTTGACTATAATTAAGAAATGGTTGACTATGACTAAGAAATTTTTGATTATGATTAACAAATTTGTGACTTGATTAAGAAATGTTCGGCATACCTATGGCATACCCATGATGCCTCAGAATAAAAAGTTTCTTAGCAAACAATTAGGTGGTCCTGAAGTGTAATTTTGCGTTTTTTCAAAATAGCCAATCATCATATTTATTCCACATTTTTTCAAAATTATAATTTTTCTAATATATTTTGGAATTGAAAATTGTTCGAACTATCCAAAAATGACAATGTCAAAATTTGTATCTGAAATGAGTAATTTCAGTACCTGAAATGTTTCATGAGTTGCTATTTTCCAGTATTATGATTAAAGATTATTGACTGAATGATTAGATAGTATAAATACGAGATGAAACAATGTCAATTTTGCTATTAACATTATAAACTGCCTTTAAATTGTGATTCACCCTTCAGGGTGAATCTCCAGAAAATATTGCCGAAGTGGTATTAAACTTGACTATATCAATGGTGATTGATAATTTCGTGTCCTGTATATTACGTACTCAAAATTATGTAGAATAAAGAAATAAAACAAGAAAGTGCATATGTATAGATATATTAATGGCGATTCATGATTTCATATTCCGTGTATCACATACCCAAAATATGATGAATTAAAATATACATAATATATAGGTGACACGCTCATCAACTTGGCAATATATATTTTACATTCCATGTACATATCTAGTAAATTCAAATTATATTGTGTGCGACGTTTCATTCATAAGTACAATGAGTATATTGTATAGAATTGCTTGCGATATCATATATATATTTTTTACTAGTTTTTTAAAACAAACTTTATATTCGAATTTTTCTGGTTTGATTTCAATTATCTGACTTTAAAATTTCTTTAAGTTGCCATGCAGCACACTGGTATATAACAAATATTTTCTTCAAACTCCTAAAATTAAAAATTCGAAATTCAAAATACACTTAACTTCTCCTTCATGTGATAAATCAGGACAGCTTCTCGGATACCCTAGTTACAGTGGTAAGATAGAAAGAGCGAAAATTAAGTGTGAACATGTCTAATCAAGACGAAAACGTAAACAACAATTTCTTAATAAATTTATAATCATGTAATAAAACATTATTAACTGTCATTTTCGAATATTAGATGTGCGGGCCAAATTTTCTTGGCCGGTAAACGGTTGCAAGAATAGAAAAGATTTTGTTGCATAAAGAGAAGTTGCGTGAAGAGAAAAATAATTGTGTTCGCATAATTTTTTGAAAAAAAAAAAAAAAACATTTTGTCATAAAAATCAACAAAGTGAGATTTTTTTATTGGTACATCAGACATATTGTTAATTTAATAAAACTAACTGTAAATATTTGCAAAAGATTGAGCATTGAGATCCCTAATGAAAAGAATATATACTCTTCATATATTGACAATATATATTGACCATAAATATTTGAATATTTTTTATATATGAACTACGCATTGACAATATAATAGACAATTTTGAATAGACAAACTACCCTTTGTAATAGATATTACTGTTAAAACGAGGACGCAGATGTAAATGTCACAGAGGTTCGAAGCTGAGAAATTTCGCACGACAAGTGAGGTTTTAAGACATTACTTTCTGCTCAAGTAATATCCACTCTCAGTACATATTGTTCGCATCTGGCACTTGCGGCAGTAACTACCGACCAAATATCTTACGTGATTCAAAAGAGTCTGTCCAATTGAACGCAGGCAACTGTAACGAGTATAGTCTAATAGTTTCACATGCGGTCTTTATTTTATTTCAATAAGAAAATTAAGCTCTAAGGTATAAAAATAATAAAACATTCTCTTATCTTAAAAATTTAGATGAAAAATAAAAAAGAATATTGAACAAATATTCAATAAGAGAGCTTAAAGTCAAACGAACGTCGGATAAACGTCATTCAAAATTTTCCCAATCTTTTTTATCGGAAAAACATTTCGACTTACTGGCAAAATTTTATAGTCTTAGGTTGTACATTTTTGTGTATTAAAAATATGAATCCGAAAGAAATATATTGAACGCACCAGTGGTCATAAAACTTTTTGTTGGTTAGTTTTTTATTCAATTGATAATACACGCTTTATACGAACAGTATAGTTTGCGTTAAGAACAGTGGGTATATTGTGCATATACTTTTTATGACACAGCTTATTACTTTACTTTTTTTCACTCTCAATGTGTAATCACAAGTGTTTTCATTTCTTTCAGTAAAACTACAAGTCATAAACAAAACCGTTTGAATGATATTCATACACACACATACACTAGACTGGGCTATTTATCACTGCAATCAGAAATTTTTTTTTCTTTTTCAATGGATGATAGAGAGTTGGAGCACACTTGAGACGAAGTACTTAGCGCATACGAGCGATTAAAAATTACTGGCAAGAAGAATTTAAAACGTGGCCTATCAGATATTCACATTTATCACTTTCTTTCTAACGTGTCGTAAAACTGAGACGTGTCTCAACATCTACTCTTATCCTCTTCAAAAGACATACTTGATGACATTTTTTTTTCGTTATTACACCTTTGTTATATTTCACGATCGATCACATTTTAACAGCTTTCACATTGTTTCACTTAATAAATTAAAAAAAATACAATGAACGAAAATACTTTAGATTACGTGTATATGGCTCTCACAAATAGTGTCTTCTGTCAAAATAACATTAAAAACTGTCTTATCACAAAAAATGACCGGAAACTGTCTCGTTTCAAAAATTCTTGTTTCGAAACATATGGACGAAAACTGCCTCATTTCGAGTAATAGCTGAAAACTATCTCGTTCCAAAATATCTTTAAAAAGTGTCTCGTTTCAAAATATCGCTAAAAACTGTCTCGTTTCGAAATATTGCAAAAAAATTGAAGACACTATTCGTGAGAACCATCGATTTATTATCTGTATTCGCATGGGGGATTTGTCACAATTCATATAGAATTCCTCAATATTGAACCAGCTGATTCAAATTTTACTTAAATATTCTTTCATAATTTCTTTGGGGTCTCAGAAATTGTTTTTGAAACGAATTTTGAAAAAAAGCGAATTTTGAAATGAAGGAAAACTATAAATATTCAATATAAATATTGAAGTTTTGAAATCAAATATCTATATATGAAAGAATATTCGAAATAAACTTTAGTCAGTTACTACGCGGAGTGTTGGCATGTGAAATTTTGTTTTTGAAATAAATTATTATCCACGGTGTAGAACTATAAAAGCTTTTAGATCGAAGTTATATGTTTTAAGTGTATGAATACATACGAAACTTTCATGCATTTAATGCTTCACTTATCAAACAGCTAAGAAGAACTACTAATTGCAATTGGAGCTTAATTGCTCTTAGTGCCTCTTGAAGCGTATTTGTTATTGATATTTGAGACATTTTCAAATATTAATAATCCAGCACATTATTCAAAAGCTCGGCAATAATGATAACACGTGTAACAGTCTCGCAAAACCCTGAGAAAAAACTACCAACATCAATTTTATTTTTAACTCAATCTTTGTGGAAACAAAATTAACCATTTTAACACGTACAATTAAATAAGCGCGAGCGCAAATTACTTGGTTCAGTGGAACGTCTCTATAAAACACTTCGACCGAAAGCATTCAATTCTCCATACAACAAAAGCGTCGTATGGACGCTTTTGGAAAAGGAAATGCACGAATCGCAGTACGTGGATGAAATCTTTTTGCACTGAGAGCGCAGTTGCAAAGGTATCCATTTGAACAAAAAAGGGGGATAGGAAAAAAAAAAAAAAAAAAACAGCCATCATCAGTTCAATCTTTGACAATCAAGATGAAAAGGTACTAGTTCTGCATGACCCAGTGGCAAAGCTCAGTGCCCAAGTTAGGCGTCTTATCTCAAGTACCTTATGTAACGATGTTGTTTTATTCACAAAATGACATTGGTTTTGGCTTATCGTCTCTGCAAGAAGAGATAAGCAAAACGGAGAGATGTGACGTGTGCCATTGTTTGCTTTCAGGTGTCTTGGATGCGCAAACGGGACATGCACATACTGAGCGCCGGGATTCACATGTATACCTCGGATCTGCGATTCCAAGTGATTCATCCTGATAAATCCGAGAACTGGACACTGCAGATAAAGTCGCCGCAGCAGAGGGACTCGGGAGTCTACGAATGCCAGGTCAGCACGGAGCCTAAGATGTCGCTGAACTACAGTCTCAACGTAGTCGGTAAGTACTTCTGAATAATTCAGCGGGATTCAAGATTCCTGGAGAAAGAAAAAACCCTAAGAGGGAGAGCATGTTGTATCTCTTCGCTTGTAAAAGGTACGACTTTGTTATCGACAACTGGCATCGAGCATGTCTCTTTTAGTTCCAGATTTTTCAATTTATGCCCCAGTCTCGGGCGCAATGTTTTCATAAGTCTGCTCTGTGAAAGTGGCAGTGCAAATTATCGCTGCCCAGCACGTTCGCGCCGAAGAAAAAAGACGAATTCTTATTCTTAGGGGATGGAAATATATATTTTAAACTTGAGATGATATTCGGCTGGTTGCAAATTGACAGAGTTGATGGTCCTCCACAAACTGCGAGAAATTTTGGGCAATTATAATAAATAATCCTGCAAAAAAAGCACACAGCGTAACATGGATCACGCTCGCACGAAAATATATTTTTCTCTGTCCGACTGAGGTTCTGAATAAATGAGCTGCAACCTAGCCGCACGAGATTTTTCATTGTCCTAGAGGGTTGAGTAGATTGGATTCGCCAAATACACTCAAAGATTTTTCTGGCCCGTGCAAAAATAAACAGTTTATAACAAAACACTTTTTTCTAATGAACGAAAGTGATAATTCTAACGGACATGAATCAGGACTTTCACTTAGCATCAGCGGGTCGATTCCTCGGTCTTTGAGCACGTATTATTCAGATGACAGATACACGAGTCTGACGTATTGGCAACATTAGTTCCTCGTGCTGCATGCATATATAAACCTTAGGGCAATATCTATTCTCCGTATAATCCTGACATAATCCGCTTTTTCCATAAATTCTTATACATGCTCGCGTTTTACAAAATTATACGCAGCTGCAATAAAAATTATTTAGACATCATTTAAAATTTCCTATATATTTTCCAACATCGACTTGAAAATTTTTCTTTAATGTTTCTGAATCAATTTTAAAAGATTCAAAACAAAGCTAAATAAAACATTCCCTAATAAGCTGAAGATTTACGAAATAAAAAATAATCAGTTTGGAATTACCCTACGAATTATTCTGTTGATAAGCTGTTTTCTGCGTGAAACACGTCTGCCTGTAAAATATTTTATTATTTCTGAATCTCGGAAACATTAAAAATTCGAAGATGAGAAAAAAATATTTTGATTTAATAGTCCGTGCATTATTGATCTTGATGCTGTAAGCAGCGTCAAGATTGAATTTAACTGTTCTCCTCAACATCCTGCGAATTATTAAACGTTGGACCATCATTGCACTGTTGAAAGAAGCGGTCAGCCAACACACACAAATTCACACGGCTTTATTGATTTCATCATAACGAGGTTTTTGACGAAAATTTACCGCTTTGATATTTGCGGAAAATTGTTATATTAGGTGTTGGGAGACCTGCCTTAAGTCCGTCACGTACACTACCCGACCTATACTTTCGTGTCGAAAATCAGAATCAAGCCATTATCGGGATTTCCCTCAGGAAGACAAAAAAGAGAGTTAACCGTGCTTGGACTGCCGCATCCGTTAACTTAACGCATCTGACCGCTCGGTTTTTCTCAGGCGTCGCGAACTAAAACACCCGAAAATAAAAAATAAACTTGCTTTATATACACACCATTAACACGTCCACGGCGTATTCTCGGGTGCAATGAAAGTTTCGAACATTACAACAAAATTATTTATTCTACTTTCATCAAAATCTTTATCCGTCCAATTTTTATATCTTAATAATTTATATTTGACAAACTATCCCGAACCGTACTTATTTCTACTGAAAAAAAAAGTTTTCCCCTTTTCTACTTTTCTTCTCCCTCTCTTTTTTTTCCTTGGATTGAAGAGAGTTCATAAACGGTTCATTAAGTCTCGTAATTTATTTTTATTTGTCTCGACAGAGAGGCATTCGTGCAACTTCTCTTTTCCAAAAGCTATTATACATCTAACGTATTTACGTTAACGGCAAATGCGGAGCATGATAGTTGGCGGAAATGAAATAGTCGTCTATTAACTTATCTAAAATATTCGAGAAGGAAAGGAAAATCGTGTTAGACTTTAATTCATTCCATCGCATGTTTGCGCATAACGCTCTAACAAACGATTCTCCCCGCGAGCGATCAACCACGCTTGAAATGCAGTGCTCGATCGAGCGTGAAAAGTAACCAAGAAACGATACTTTCTCGTCCCTCTTTTTCTTACCATTTTTCATTCTTTTCTTCGAGATCGTTGTTTTAGTTGCAACTGATTATTTTTTTATTTTTCTCTGTCAGTGCTAACGAACACTCTGTGTGAATTAGATTTTTTACATATTTCTATTGATAGATGTTCTACACAGTCATCACTTGAATTAGTTTTGATTTTTTAAATCTCTGCTGAATAAAATTGATATGTTATAATTGAAACATATTGTTACTTTACAGATATTAATTGGCAATAAAGGTGTTTCCATATGAATGCAAAAGTTTAATCTAAAAATATATTTGCATTTCAAAATTATATGATCTTTGGCGGAATTGTGATTGTCCAATTTTGAAACTCAATTTGGTGTTGCGTGTGGCCAAATATTCGGCTTGTAAGAAAACGCAAATGTCAGTTCGTGTTGGATAAGCAAATCAATTAATCGAACATTGACGTCTTGTTTATCACGAGAAACGAAAAAAACACTGTTCATTCGTTTGAACAAGTTTTAATTGGTCTGGCGTACGACATTTAGTGTCTCAAATTTATCGCGACGCAGAGGCACCGCTGCAGTGCGCTTGCTTGAAAAATCTCGCTTATTTCCAGTTCAACGGAACGCACGCGAAATTCTACATGTAAATAATCCTCGGCTCCCTTGTAATTAAATGCAACTAAACAAGTTTTTTTATTACCCTAGTAAAAATTGATCTGGCGTTTCTATAGCGTGTAATGTACTCCTTTATAAGGCCCAATAAGTTGGGCCTCATAAGAGAGTGAATTACACCCCATAGAAACGCCAGATCAATTTTTACTAAAGTGACCGTCGCGGTTAAATTAATTCGTCACGTATTATCAATAATTGGTTACGTTTAAGTTCTACTCGACCGTTGTAAATAGTTTTTAACATACAATTTTATTTAAATGGTACTTACATAAAAATAATTATAGCATCACCACCCCAGTATTTTGTCTTACAAAAAGCTTATTTATTTACTTATTTATTCATTATGCATAATATGCATGTAAGCATGATATTCGTTCTGCTATATATATATATTTATATAATTATAATATAAAGAGCTTCTCAACAGCAGAATAATTCATTGTTAATTTTCCGATATTACTTTTCATGATGCTTTTATGAAACGAGAAATAACCAAACACATTTTCAACTAAATTTGAGATTCTTTCATTAGTTCATTTTAGAAATTTTTATTTTTTGTTGTTTGTTTACTATGCATAAAAAGTACCATGGGTTTAAAGATTCAGGAAAAATTGATTTGTAAAATTCATACATTCTACATGCGTCTGTTGTTTATTTCCAATGATATACTTCGAATAAAATCACAACGAAAACAACGATGCTCTGGAACTGGAAAATCCAATTCCAACGAAGAGATCCTCGCGGGATTAAATGATATTCAATTCTTGACAAGTCACTGTCGATTTGCTTTAACTTAAGATTCGATCTTAAGAGCCAGTAATCGAGCAACTTATTGAAGATACGAGAAATGACAAGAAAGGAGATCAGACTGATGAATATTTTAACAAGAACTCAAAAAGTGAATGAATTTTAGTTTCAAATACTGATATCGTAAAATGTTGCTAGTATATTCTTTTTTTTATATTCTTTTTTACTTCTGAATATTATAAAATATCACACACCGATTAACAGATGCTTGAAAATCTGAAATACAATAATAAAAAAATTTTTCGTTAACGCTTATTTTAGTACTAATACTCAACATAAACAATTATTATGGACCCATTAATTTGCCCAATATTCAAACATATAAAATCGCCTCGATAATGAATAGTTTAAGCGAAAGCAGGTATATTCGAAAAAATGTTTTGGAACGTTCCCAACTGCTGCACTGCAAGTAATAAAAACTGTGAGATCAAATTTAAAACTTAATTTAACTACAAATTTTTTTTGAGCATTCTTTCCAGAAATATAAGTTAAAGATTCAATTATACAAACGTTGAACAATTGATGTTATCAAATAGAAACATAGAGAAAGACAGAGAGAGAAAAAGCAGTTCCATAAGATAATCCGAATAGCCTCTCTTGTTCGTTCAAAGTTTAGCGTAGCTTAGAAGATTAAAACAAATGCTACAGTATAAAAGTAACCGCGAAACACTTTTTGGCACCGAGACCACTTTTCAGGCTCGTTAGCAAGGTGGATTAATTTGCATTTCCAAAATGAAAACTTCTCTGCGGAGAGTCTTAAATTTATTTCTGCCACTTTTTTGTGGTCGAAATTCGTGAAAACAAGTCCCCCGATGATTGCTCTCTAAGTGTTTTTTACTCGCGGCACAAACTATGTGCACGTTTTTGTTGTCGTTGCAATAAAAATGACCGTAATTGAATGAAATGAAGTTGCGTTGCTTAATTTCATCCCACCCGATAATTCAATACGACAGCATCTACTTACCCTGCCTAACCGTGCGATTTCATAAAAGTGTATAAAATTATAGTCGTTTGCATATAATCGATATTCTGCAAAGGTATCGCTTTTTGCAAATAGGAGCTTTCTTTGAATTAAACAAATTTTATCATGGAAATAACTATTTGAGTGATTTTAATGAATTTAAAGCAGTGCAGTGAATTAGAACGCATTTTTTGGTTTGTTTGAAGGAACAAAGAATTGACAAATTTGGCTTCACATCGTTAAGCACAAGAGGAAAAAAAAATTTTTTTCTTACTACAAAATGGTTATCTTTGGATTCAATAAACCCTCGGTGCCCTCTTTGCCATATTGTTTGATCAAACAATAGCCATCTGGATGTGATCCCAAAGTTTCTTCAAATTCGCTGATTTTGCCGAGTATTTATCTCTCATGGATAAATGAATTGCAACCTTACTCCTCGAGTAAGTCAAGTAAAAGGCGCTAAAAGAGAATGAAACGTTAATCTACGCTGCAAGACGTTACGCGCAGTACTTTCAAGAGTTTGGGATCTGATTGATTTTTCATTGTCCAGGTAAAGCACCGCACGCTCGATAGATTGTAAGATCGAAGATTTATACTGCATTCTAATTAAATATTATTCACCAGGAAAATATAAATCCGTTTGAAATTAATGAAAAACCTTTTTGTCCAATAAACATAAAGTTTTAATTTTTAATTTTTTATTTGTTTAAAAAAAGTAGAAGGCATTAGAATATTATTCAGATCTTCCTTCAAGATTCTTTATTATATATATAAACATAAAGTATGCGTATGATATGTGCGAGGGGTTGGGAACTGTCACTTCTCTAAAAGATCGAAGAGTTCGTGAGAGTTCCGAGGGGTTCCGAGTAGTTCTAAGGAGTTCTCGGTAGATCCAAAGAGTTGTTAAAAGTTTCTATAAATTTTCACTGAAAAAATAAATAAAAGCCATGGAACAAGTCAAAATTATTCAAATTGAGTAGATATATTTGCATTACTTTAACTGAAATATATATATATATATATATATATATATATATA
>JAQQRF010001141.1:0-16036 GCA_030523145.1 Trissolcus brochymenae
CCTGTCACAACAAGCAACAACTTGATGACGTTCAAATTTTTCCGCTGAAAAGGCCTACTTCACTTGCGCTCCACCTACAGGCATTTTTAGAAAATTTTCAACTGACCTGTTCCTCATTGTTCGCATTCGTCGAATATAATATTATTATCTTCAATGTCCATAAGTTCGTCCAAGTTAGATTCATCATGACTGTAATACTCATCACTCTCTTCGCTGTTCACTGAATCACTGAATCAGCACTGAATCTTCAGTGCTGTTCTCTTTCTCCAAATTTGTCAGATCAAGCGGACGGGGCACGAAGTGGATCGGTTCGGTTTGGCTATGATCTGCATCTGTTTCAGATATTCCCGGCGCATTAGATTCAGCAGATGATTCATGCATTTCAAGTTCGTCAAATACATCAGAAACTTCCCATCCACACATTCGATCGCTATCGTCATCATTGAGTAAAAGTTGTGAAGTAGATGTTGCTGAAGATGAGACATGATTAAAAGTGATAAATAAAAAAATGATAAAGGTTTAGTTAAACTGATAAAAAAATTCTAATAAATTGGAAGTTCAAAGCATCAGTGAATTACTACAACGATAAGAAGTAGAAATATTAGTTGTTTCGGCAAACGTATTAATTTAAATTGTTAAAAATAAAATATTATAAACGATTAAGTTTGATCATATAAATTGTTTCTGAAAGATGACTCATCGTGAATTCCAAGTAGGATTAAGGAAATCTAATAATCGGCTAATTGTTATTGTTACAATTTTGTGTTTCTAAATTTTAGCTTTCTTGTATAAACAGGATTAAAAATGACGAGTTTTTGGGGAATTACGTCGAAGGGAAGGTTTGTGAATTCAATTTTGTTAGACAATAAGTGGATAATTCCCAGTTTTCGAAAATACGTAATCGGATTAACGATGAGTCATCCAGGGCCCTTCAGGCTTGGGAAATTTCGAGGGATCATACCTGGGTTTTTGGGTCTTGCGGACCAATTAGAACAATTTTCTTATCCCTCCTCTAAAATTAACACCCCACCAAATCTTAGTTCATCAGTAAGGTGGACAATGTTGCTTTTTCTGTAAGTCAGTTCTTCTCGAGAGTTACACTGGACTTGTCTAGTTTTGTCAACATAAAATTAACGTCCAAGTTACGTAGTGTTCCACGCGTATTGTCAGTATTGTATAAGTTCGTCGTTGTGTTTGTTGCGTGTATTTTGTGCGTGTGTGTTATTAATAAACTATCACGGGGGTTTTTTATCGAATTTTCCTCCGCGGCAATAAGCCGAAAAATCGTGACTTTTTCTTCGAAACCCGAACTCGCCGGGACGTGTGTGCCCGCTACTGTCTGATTTGAACTGACCAGAAATTAACTTGAACGAAATAGCTTTTTCTCCATTAGTCAAATGACCTTCAATGTAGTATATATACACTAAGACATCATTCGAAATTACATTTTAAAAACATTGAGATACTTTATGTATGGACAATTATTTTTATAGTTTTTATTATTTAATATGAAAAAGTAAAGTTGATAAAAAAATTACTTGTTTGAAAAATTGTCTTCCTTTTCCTGTATCTTTTGGAACAATTTCTGGAAAGTGCTCTTGTTCTTTCATTGCCTTCCATTTTTGGTCAGGTAAAAATTTCTCACAAACTGTTGGAAAGTATACATTTATTTAGTTATAAAATGGAATTCATTATTAGGGCTAAATAACAAGAGCTATAAACTTGATAAAGTTAGTTATAAATAATCACATTGAAATTGTTGTGTTCCAGTTTAAAGTTATGTAAATTAAATCTAATTTCGTCAATAGATAATTTTATAATTATAACTTATGTATACTTTTTTCCTGGATGATATATAAACGAAAGACAGTTGGAATGCAAGGATATCGCTGGTAGTTACGAGTGATATGAAATCTGAACTCAAGACTCAAACATTGCCTGTGCGCCAAGCGACGAAAATTTGGAAGGGATTGCTTTAATGAGTTCATATAAGCACAGCAGAACTGAACACAGTGCTGTCGCTTGACAAAAATTATCTAAAATCCATTTGTCCATTTATTTGTTTTCATGATTTTGTCTATAACATTCGGTTAGGTTGTTTCATCTTTTATTTGTTTAACTTTTTTCTTTCCAAATAAAATTTAAAATTATAGACATAAAATTTAGTTTTCTTTCAATGAAAAGATTATTTTTTTAAAAATACTTAATACATTCTTGACAGCATCTAGCTTAAAAAATTACTCAAGTTTAAGATAGTTTTTCCAGGGAAAAACCTGGAACGGTTTTTTGGGAGCACAAACTATTTCAATTTGACTGGCCAAAGCCTAGCTAGGCTTTACCGAGTCATATGTTGCTCCAGTATTTATTGGCCAGATTCTAGCCAGGCTCTCGTAAGATTTGACTGGGCCAGTTGAACTGGTCAAAGTCCGACTAGTGCCACTTTTGAACTGGGCAAAACCTAGTCAAATTTTTACTTGGGGGATAAGTTTTTCAAAATCAACAACTGAATGGAATATAGACAGCGACATTCATACAATGAAAACAGAATTCATAAGTATTAGTATGGTATTTCATCACAAAGTTCGCGATAACACGATAGAAATTTAATAAAATTATGTCTGAAATAAGATTTACAAGCTGGAATAGCAATTTTTCGTACTTGACAGTCCAGTCACAAGTTTCCTTGTGATCATAGTAAAAATTACTGCTTAATTGCTTACCGTGTATAACCGGAATTATTGATTTTTTTAGATTGAGTAATTCCGTTGCTGTTGGGATTGATGTTGCATCAAACACTTCCCATGTTACCAAATAATAATGAGAATGCCGCAAAATACAGCAAATTAGTAAACAGCGTATTTGACGCAGTTAATCGTCAACACAGTTTTGGCACAGTGTTCAAACCGGTAATCTTTGTCATGTTCGTGAAAAAAAATCTTACAAATGAAAATGCAAAAAAAATTGTTAAAAGATTTACTTTTTATATTTTGAACAAACGAAAATACAAATTTTCAAAATTTCAAGTTTATTAAATCAATTTTCAATGTACAGGTTTTACAAGAAGCTTTTCAAAAATAACATGACTGAGAACTGAAAGAGAAAAAATCATCAAAGACACTGAGTTTCTAAAAACAAACTGCTGAAGGGTTAAATGTCACATTGTCATTAATGAAGTATTAGAGTATTAGAGTATTTGATCAGAAAGTTCAACTTCGAGAGAATATTTTCTAGGTACATAAATCAGGGTATTGAGGTAATTATTTGTAATTGTATATCAAAACTTCGAACTTTTACAATGATGAAATGTTTTGTCAAGTTATTCATCAAATTTTTTAAATCATACTAATTTTATGAAATTATTCACTACCATGTATATTTTAATCTTTATAATTTTTAATTTTATTTGATTGATACGTTTTAATTTGTATTAAAAGCAAATCTTTGTTACATAAGAAAATCTAGAAGTTATAATGATCAAGACGAAGTATAAATTATTTGAAATAGTTTTTTTTCTATCAAGCTCCATTAATATTCAATTACATTTTGTTTATCATATTTAGTTACCATATTCTGAATTAACAATTTATACATCAAATAGCAAGTGTGAACCGAAATTACAGCGTCTAAACGGAACCTGACTAGTTGAGGAAAACGCTCAAAAATTAAAAACCAAGTAAACTTGGATTCAATGAACTAGGCATTAGAATTAGAAACAACCATTTGACTTTGAACTAATTTTTTGCAATTATTTATTATTTAAGAAATTATTATTAACGGTCAATAAAAAAACATTAGAAAAAAAATTTAGATTAAAAAAGTTTTGCTATGAGAGAATGGAAATGTAACAAAAATATACACTGGCATAACAATTAGCGGTCCCCCCTGAAAAATAAAAATTTTCAATCCTTCATAACTTTGATGGATCTTATCGAAAAAGCTTTTTTTTTGTTTTGAAGGGCTTGACTTGAACTTTAAGAATATGTGGTTAAATTTCATTTTGACTCCACAATAGATGGCGCTGTCGTCAAGTAGTTTACTCAACGAAAAAACCAATCTGTTCAAATGAAGATAACTTTTATTTAGCTCCCAGAACATGTCTTTTTTGTCTCGGAAAACGAAAATTTAGATTCTGACAAACATTTTGAAAAAAAAAATGTCAAAAAACGATCGAATTTGGCCGAGTTATGAGGATTTGAAAAAAAAAAGATGTTTTTTCTGATTTTTTGATGATCCAGGGTAAACTGTTTGAGTTTGTGCGTGTGCGTGTGTCCGTGCATGTGTTAGTGATTGTGCGTGTGCGTGTGTACGTGCATGTCTGCGTGTGGATGGATGTGCGTGTGCGTGAGTACGTGCATGTCTGCGTGTGTGGGTACATGCACACGCATACGCACAAACTCAAACAGTTTACTCTGGGCATCAAAAAATCAGAAAAAGCACCTTTTTTTCAAATCCTCATAACTCGGCCAAATTCGATCGTTTTTTGACTTTTTTTTCAAAATGTTTGTCAGAATCTAAAACAAAAAAAAGCTTTTTTCGATAAGATCCATCAAAGTTATGAAGGATTGAAAATTTTTATTTTTCATGGGGGGCCGCTAATTGTTGCGCTAATTGTAAGTGTATATTATATTTTAATGTTCGTTACTAATGTTGATGCTTTATAATTCACTCATTATTCAATAATCCCAATAATGACAAGTGATTTAAAATTTTGATTGCAAACATGAAAAGTTTGAGACACATACGAATTATTACATCTCATTCGGTGAGAAGTAATAAATGTCACAATGATCCAAAATTGTTACTCTTATCCCGGTTGATATTGACATTGTGACAGTGAAGACGAAATCTCTATTAAACATTTGCATATATTTTTATAAATGATTAAGCACAAATAAAACGCAAATAATAAAAGCGCAACTTTATTTACTAGGTTGCTATTAATTTATTATAATTTTATACAGTTATAACTCAACAATCATCTTGGAGTAGTTATATTGTATTTTTATTATTATTATTATTTTTATATATATTTTTTATTTCGAAAAAAATGTACCGTTCGAGAGGTAACTTTCAAAGTCAATATTTTTATTTTGGCTCATAATGGATATCATCAAAAAATGATATAAAAACTTTCGTTACAAGGTATGTATTTCTATACAAAATCGCGTATCCGTTTTAATTCGCATAAATTGATTATGCGTAAATTTTAATATGGAATTTTAAAAGCTTTTACCATTACTTTGTCAAAATTCTACGTAGTCCATTACAGATTATATAATTTTAAGTTAATAAATCGAATGGAATAGTAGATGATAAAATTAGTTTAATAACATTACATTGTGATAACTACATTCTCCTACGATTTTTCGTTCAAAATTAAGAAAATCATCAGTGTTTCATAATTCATAGATTTCTTATTTCTATTATAACATCAATGATTTGCTGTCAATTTTCAATTTTTAAATTAAATAATTATCGATATCATCCGTACCACTTATACACTCACGTGCCCTTTAAAGTGGTTCGGGTGGTATAGAATACCCCATATATAATGTATAATTACTACGCAATTATAATTAAGAACTGAGAACAAATACTGAGTTAAATATTTTCAAGAAATTTTTTCTGACTCGGATTATCGAACGTCTCCCGTGAATTGACAAAACTCTCCAATACTCTCAGTTGGTTGAACTAATCTCTTCATTATTGAATTTCTAGATGTGGAAAGAAGTACTTTAAGCTCTTTTTTTATAAGCTTTTTTAGTTTATTAAATAAGTAGATACAATTTTGTAAGTTGAGTCCTCGGTATATTTTGTTGCAGATATTGATGAAGTCCACATCTGAATACTAATAATAATAATAATTTACATGGCCTGAAAAAGAAATTGGCTTCATTTTCAGCTTTTCTATTAAGTTGACTGATTCTGTTTTCTTTCTTACAATTTAAATGAAAATCTTAACTTAAAATATTTTAATAACACATTTATTCTAATAAATGAATTTGAAAAATTCGGATTTTCGTGAACTTGAAACAACTTTGTAGAGCAGTTGAATCATTTCAACATTTGAACATCATTTTTGTTGATCTTCGAACAATGTAAACAATAAATATTATTTATTTAATAGAATTAGACTATAAATAATTCAAAATTCTATTTTAACAATGATAGAATTAATAACTATGGATTTTGGAGTTTGGATTTGTGTTTTCGTAACGCGTGCACATAAACAGTTTGTTTATTTTCTATTTAAAAAAAAAAAGAAATTCATTTTTTTCTTTGCAAAAAATAACACTAATTAATTCTTTTGAGAAGCTGTTTTCCTTCCTGCAGAATATTTTATTCCCTGAATAACGTGCTTGACGCACCATCTGGCATTTTGCGATAGGTGCACTCGCAACCTAGTGCGTACAAGTTCACACTCTTGTCCATGTTAGTAACAGATCCAATTTCGGTGTTGAAACTTACAGTAGCGAATTTGAAGCTGATCGTACCGTGCTCGTATTAGTTTTCAATGATTTGAATTTGCCCGCAGGAATATTTAAAGCTAGTAACGAAGCTAAATTAGCTTTATTAATTGAAAATTTGCAAAACTTTTACTAACAGTGTTACAGTGAATTTTTGCAAAGGCAATAAAACAAAAACGTCACTTAATTCTCAGAAACCATGCTGATGGCTTATTTCCAATAAATTTTGGAAACTTCTAAAAAACTAAGAAAAAACAAGAAAAATAGATTTTTTACGATCAATAGGCCTGTTTCCTTAACGCCAGTATTTACGAATCGTTAAAGCGTCTTCATCAATGAATGCCTCCTGCTATGGGTGAGTCCTTCATACAAATGTCTTCCGTAGCTTACGAACGTCAAACGGAAAAAATCATGGGCTACTACATTACATTATACAAAGTGGTTTCAAGGAAAGATCAACTTAAAAAACTCTTCCGGCTTGTTCATTCAACTGTCAACATGAAAGCATTGTTGTAAATCAATCATTAAAAATTAAATTGATATTGATTTAGAGTTTTTTATGCTGATAGAATTCGATTTCAGATTGTATAAACATTTCATTCAATTTTGTTATAAAGTTATTCTCATCATTAGGTTATTTTATTCATTGTTTAGCATTAGATGAGAAAATAATGAAATATCTATATTAAAAATGGCTGTAGTTTGCAGTATTTTATTCTCGCGATAAATATGAAATAAAAAAGAACAAAATAAAATTCATTTACTATTGCCAAACTTTGTTCAATGGTTTTAATTAATTTAAATGTATTTTATGTGTATTTGTGCATTTGCTCTTTTTTATTACCATACACTTGTATTATTCTATCTTGTATATGAGCTCTGAACATACTTGAATTGAATATTCTATGTAGTTATTAAAAATCATATAACAAATATAAATTTCATCAAGTTTTCATATAAATATGGTATGCTCATATAGAATCGATTTAACTCTAGTTTAGTTTGATTTAATCTTCAATTTTTTTATGTATTTGACATATAAGATTTTCAGCAGAAATAATGTATGTCGCTTGTCAGATTAAAATATTATATAAAAGAGTCTTCTCAATTTCTGAAAGAAGTATTCAAAACTGAATAATTTTAATGTTACAGGAATTACAGGATCCGTCCTGCAACTTGGTTACACGAAGGCACGCCCGTTGACATGATCACGATAGACACCAGGACAGAGATGAGTGGAACGGGTCATAGATACATCGGTGATTCATCAACAGCCGCTCTACATATTGACAACGTGCGGCTCGAAGATGATGGGATTTGGGACTGCACGCTTGAAAGTGACGAAAGGAAAATTATTTCCGGGCGATCTGTTAAGCTTATCGTACTAGGTAAGCCAATTCCTGTCGTATCCGTCAAAAGCAATAATTTATACGCCGTTCTTTTTGCTTCCACGTGCATTTCACCAAAACGCTTGTCCTACATTCAAATAAAATACATGACTGACTAATCCCAACGCAAGCCAAGCAGTTTTGAAGAACTGAAAAGCATTGAATAGAATAACAGTCATTTCGTGTTGAATGGTATTCTTTGTTTCATCGCGAATGATAGTGTATGAGAAAAACTTGACTAACGTATTAATTTTAGGTTTGCGCAAACTCAAATAATAAATTATTTAAACAAAATTACTTATTATTTATACCTTAAGCAAAAATAAGCAGATATGCTACATAATAAGAGACACGGCAGTGTCTCTGGCCAAGTACGAAAAGAAGGCCATCGACCATTGAGCTGACTAGATAAAAAGAATTGCCGCGAAAAGTCGTGGCGAAAGTCACGTCGATGACAGCGGTATTTTCATTCCTCATAAAGATAGGGGTATCATCGATGTAGAATATGACCACATCCAACGAAGACAATGTATCGAGGAGATATTCGCCTTGTCTATTGGTCAACTTGCCACCCCAGTCTGTAACTCTCGCAATAAAATCACTTGCTTTGATATCAGGACACTTCTCTTGAAGTTCGCGACTGCATCCAGAATTCGTTAGAAATCTTTGGTGGTAGCAATTATTTTAGCGTAGATGCTGCAAACACAGATGTCCGACCTTAGTCTACGCGATTCCCTCTCGCTTAGTTGGTCTTAACTTATTTCGATTCTTTTCGGCATATGATGTCATTTGCCTTGCAGTTTTAGCGTGGTGCAAAATGGCTCCCCAGCAAAGATCTCCGCATAGAAATGCCTTTCCTTTTTATTCACCAGCAATGTATTAGGACGGGTTAATATTGTATGATGATATTGTCTCTTCTTCCTCAACGTTTTATCCTCCTGGTTCGGGGTCAACGTTTTTATTTGGAATAGTGTATATGTATAAATAAAAAAAATATATATTCGCCAGATATGATTCCTTTTGTCTGAGATGTTGAACATTTTATTTTCACAATTTAACATGGTCGTTCACAAAGAAAATCAAATGCAACATAAATACATAAAGAGTTAATGCTACGCCTGGTGTAATTAATATGTTTACATTGTTAATTTGTTAATGCAAATATTTGATTCGCTGATTTTTTTCTCTCAAGCTCTTAACAAACTTCGTCTACTTGATAAATCATCGAGATATGATTTAGTGAAAAATGTGCTTACAAACGTGGGACAAATATTTGCACGAATCACATCGAAAGGGTGCAATTTGTCAAAACCTAAGCGCGGCACATTATGACTTACACCAGTCATAATTATGGTTCGCAACGAACGTAATAAATTGTCTTTAATACGAAAGCGTCGGTTGCAAAAGTCGTTGCCTCGGGGATGCATTATATCAAAATGAATAGCCAAGAGCAAATGACGTTTAAGCAAATTGGTATACGCTAGGGTCTATGCATAAAACATAATTGTGAAATTTAAAATTGTTTACAAGGTTGTTTTATGTGTTTGCAAATCGTTTCTCATACGCTTTTTTCGGTAATCTCACCGTCAACGGTTTCAGCAAAAGAATGAAAGATCCAAAAACGCGAAGTGTCAAAATTCGTAAACTTCAAAAGAATGAGGTCAGAATTCGTGTTGCTATTTTGATAATTGAATTTCCACGAGTCGAGAAAAAATTCGTTCATTATAAGGATGATGGATTACATCACATCATGCACCGAGACAACTGCGTCACGTGGCATACAACGAGTTTGCATAACAAAGTCATGAGGCGCCGTCACGTTGGTTGTTAAAAACTCGCCCTGCGCATATATACACATCCATATTGTCCCTCTACCCCTTCACACCCCTTTTCAAGAGACTTATTGAACTGTTTTATACACACGTTTCTGTGATTATTTCGTGTGCATTCACACGTTTAAACAAACTCAAAAAAAGAAAATTCTGTTTTCTTTAATTTATTTAATAATCCATAAACTTAAAATCAATGTTATTCGATTCAATAAATATTGAATTGAAAAAATTCGTATTAGTGCTTTTTCTAAGCATACATCCGTATCAAAATTAGTCTCAGTATTTCAACATTACTTTTAACTTGAATTTTAGATTCAAATATTAATAGTTTTACTCAATCATTGTTTGAAATGATCCTCAATTTGTGTAAAACTTCCGATGTAAAAGTAACACTCAACTTGATCATCATTTTGGATGTTCAAGTGAGTGTTACTTTAAATTAAGGGTTATATCAGTTGATCGTAAACTCTGGTTAGAGTTATGACCAACTTGGACGTATAATGTATGTCTTAGTTGAGTGTTAATGCTGGATTCATTTGATGAAGATTTAAACTTCATAGGTTAGATCCTTTTTTCAATATTCTTTATATATTTTGTAAGTCTACTATCGGAATTTTTGGTTTGTTCAGCATCTTGTGTGTCTTTCTAAGTTATTGTAATTAAATTATTACTCTAATGTACATTTTTTGAGCTTCATATTGCTATTCGACTCGATGTAATGCAAAGATAAAAAGATGTTGCTCCCGCACTTTAGAATCTATTACCATGTGTCGCACTTTAAAAACTAGTAACCTGTGAGGTGAGGTTCACTACCCCATTGAAGTAAATGCTTAATTGGAACATTTTTATAATCAATTGTAAATACTTCAAAATTTTTAAAAAGCATATAAACATTTGATAAATTAAACTTTTCAGTTTCTATTATTTTCTTAAATTATCGTCTGCTTAAGAATTAGAGTTATAATTTTTTTTTAATTCTAACTTCAATACTTCAAGTACTTACATTTTTTTCGAAATACACATAAAACAGCATTTTTAAATATCACGTATTGTTACCCGCCACGTACAATAAAAAAGACACTTCTTTTATAAAGAAGAGCAGAAACACATATTTATTTCGCAAGCGTATGTGTTTACAACGCTGCTGTCAGAATACGACGGCCTGTCAACTTCAAAATCCACAAACTTGTTTACAAAAATAGGCGACGATCGCAACTTTTAAATTCGCATTCGCGCCGTTCCACAACTCACAACAGTATTATATTTTTCAAATTTGAATTCTTTATTAAATAAATCCTACCAGATAAGCCTGTGATATTTAAAGTATGATATGATTTTTAAATAAAAAATTTACTAATATTGACTTACTTACTGAATTTATTTTAATAAACATTTCAGGGGACCTGAGTTTTCTCTTGAAAAACTATTGCTGCAACGCTATTACATACTTTTAAATAATCCAAATCAATATATGTCTACCTCCAATTAGGACAAATAGTGGCCAGATAAGTACCGCCATGTGGATCACCCGAAGGATTTATTTCGCTCAGTCTTGTTTTTGGAACTCAGGCCCTCTTGGACTTCAGGTTATACCTCATTGGTGGTTTATTCTGACCTACCTGTTCATGGGGTGCCTTTATAAAATTAAGTTTTTTCATTTTCGGTTCAGGACGCTGGCATTTCTATCAGCATGTCCATAATAGCGAGAGAAATTAGAAGAGGGTCAAACTTTCAGGACTTTTCCCGGCAGCATTTCTGGCCTTCTCCACCATTAGCGCCTGGTGTTTGATCTGTTTGTGATGTGGAAAGAGGAGTCAGCAGATTAGCTGCATCGTTGGAACTGGTCAAAGTTAATTCATAGGATGGAGACAGTTTCAGTTCTGGAATCTGCTCTAAGGACATGGCACTTCCGAAAGAGCAGAGCATCCTCTTCAACTTCTGGTGAAAAATGTGCATGAACTCGGACTAGGTATTCCATTGAGTTCGGTCCTGCCTAAACCAAAATCTGGTCTGGCAGTACTCTTGGCGCTTTCTTCTAGCAAGAAGAAATCTCCTCTAGTCCGGTGAATCCCCTGGTAACACTCTAGTAACAACACCAAAAGATTCTCTACCTAAATGTCACCAATCCATGGGTACCATCAGTTCCATAGATCAGTTGTTTAAAAAAATCTACTATTTTGTGAAGCCTTTTGACAAAGGAAAATTTTCTACTGAATTATATACACTTTGTACTTTAAGATTTAATTTGTTTTTTTTTTTTTTTTTTTTCGTTAAAATAAATATTTTATAAAATAATATATTATGAATCAAAATCACAAGCAGATTGGCAACATGTGCTTATGGTGGCACTTTTATTCCCGCTGCCAACTCCTATAAAATTTCTTCTTAATCTTTTATATAATCGAAAATTCATATGAAAATGCAGTAAGATTTAAGCCGTATAACGTTTGAGGCATTTTGAATTTCAACTTGCAAATTTAGATTTATAATTTTAAAAGTATAGATATTCGAAAAATGCAAAATGCAGCAAAAAAATCGGTGTTTTGACAATTTTACAGTATAGTACCGTTGAATCATTGAATTTAATAGATTTACAGTAAATCAAAAGAAAAAATTTGAAATCAAAAGGATATTTTATGTGTTGTACACTCATAAAGTATTCATTTTTATTTATGGATTTGAATTTTCAATCGAGATCCTTTCATATTTTTGATTTGACATTATTAACTCCGAATTTGGAATGTCTCAAAGAGAAATCGTAATGATTTTTCCTGTAAGATAGACGGAAAGGGAAGAATGGAACATCGATAAAGCAAAGAATGGGCGCCTTGCAAAATAATATTTGAACTCTCTTTATTACGCGACTTGGGCGCTTTATTCGAAATTCGATATTCGATAGTATCTCTAACTCAATTGGCCCGGTATGTACAACGCTGTGGTTGACGTAGCATTGTGCCCGGTGACCACGACTTTCCAAGTAGAGAATAACAATATTGAGCGGACAGTAGAGTGGTCTCAAATGTAGTTGCACAATGTAATTTCTTGACATCAGGTATTGACTTCAGCCAATGCCTTTTAAGAAACAAGACCGGACGATACGTTTATAAAATATTCAGACAAAATTAACATAGAGTCCTTCCATACTTTTACTGCTTCCGTCTCGTTCTGTCATTTGCTCCAAGCTTATCAGTTCCGCTCGACTTTTCTCTCGATCGTTAAATTCCCAACAATTTCCAAAATCCGCAGTGAGCGTTGAAAATGTGAGGAATTTTTCGACGAGTTATTTTCATTCCTCGGTCTTTTTTTTCTTTCTCTCTATTTTAGTGCGAACATCACCAATGATATCATGTGGTCCTATCATCATCGATGATAGGACCACACCTTACATTGGACGAGCAACTTACATCGGATATTGCATTATTTGTAAACTTTGTTCATTATTGTGCGGTCGTGGAACAATTTATGGTTCCAAAGCAAAATATCTACTTCGTTGTGGGGTCAAGTACTCTCACAAGTATCGATCACGAGACAATCATTATCGTTGTTACATATAACCTTGGTTTCTCGAGAGCAATAGTATTAATCCAGGTGCCGTAAATTAGCGCATCAAAGCTCAGTACTTCCGCCTACGTGGACTGTAATTATCGATGTGACCCAACTATTGGCCGCTAACCACTCATTGATTAGCCGGGAGCCTCTCAGTAATTAATGGAGGAGTCGTGTTGGTGACGCGCGTTCATCTGGACGAAAAGCCATGGAACACACGAGATCTTGCAAGTTATTGGATCGCATGGATAATGTCTCTGACTTTGATAATCCCTGCCTGGACTAAATGGAGAGGTCGTGTCAAGTTATGCCAGCACTTGAGCTCGCTCTGGCAAATAAGTACGCGAAGTTTCGATTTGCGTCGTCTAGCCAATTCTTTCTTCAAATTTGCATCGGTGTCGAATTCATGGCTTCGGATATTTCAAATGAGCCCCAACAGTGTTCTTTGATCATGACACTAAATCAAACCCTGAACAATCTCGCGCAAAATTTCGAACGCTTTCTTTTTATAAAAATTATGCGAATACTTATACTCTTTGTGGGAAAGAAAATATTCCCTAAATTTCACAACAATGATCCTTCTCCATTGTCGGCCGGGTCTTTTCAAAGAGTAAAAGTTTCAGTCGAGTTGCGCTCAACAATTCACACTTCCACTATTATCTTCCTTTTTTCAACACCTCCCAGAGCGCTTTGCTCAACTTCTTCACGTATCCATACGTACTTCTTAGATCCATACTCATTCTGACCCAAATAGTGATTACTTATTGCAAGAGCTTTCAACGAACCCTTTTTTTCAAATGATTTTAAACCAAGATAAACAAAAGTGACATAACAATTATTCTTTCATCTCAATTACACCAATTGTTTTTAAACTCAATTGAATGAGTTTCAAAACATTAGCAATATTGTAAATAATTAGTTAATTTGTTTACATTAAATCAGTTGTACATAAGACAATATGCACGAGACTAAATTTATTTCTATTTTAGGAGTAATTGAGGCAATTATGACATTCTGACAAATTTATTAACAAAAAATGATTTTGTTTTATTAAAATGAAGTTGAAATGACAAAATTGATAAATTAATGTGTGAATCAAATTAAATATACATTGAGAAAACAAATTGTTTTCCACTTTTGTTAAACATTTCATAAGTCACAATCAATTTTGTGATGATTTAAAAAAAAAAAAAACAAACAAACAAACAAACAAAAACAAAATTAGAAATATCAAAATTTGACACATCAAGGTGAAACGAGTTAATAAACTATAGTATAATGTTAGTTAGTAAAGTTTTGATTTCTTTTTATTACGTGGAATATTTCAAATAAACCAGAGGACCAGATACATCAGACTGGAAAGTCTGTGTTAGAAAAAATAGAACAACTTGTGGCATGCGAGAAATGCCACAAATGGGGATTCACGAAAGGTGGGGTCGGTGTGATGTGAGAAATGGCCATGTCAAGCATTCTTTCGTCTTTGAATTGCGTTCCGGTTCTCGTTGCATCGAGCGCTCATCGAGCAAATGGAAACAGTCCTCGGCTGGCTGATTCGCCGGCTCAACCGGCGGTCAAAGTATTAGCCCCAACGCTTTAGGAGAAAAGATTTCTCGTAACAACAGCGAAAGGAAGGGACCGGTTGGAAAAGTGGGCTGCCAACATCCAGCGGATACGTAGGTTGTTCGTTCATGCGACTCGCCGTCGCTCTGCCGACAGAGCGTGTTAAAGTAAAGTAGAGTGGTCAGTCAATAACCTCGAAGCCTCTGGACAGCAATGCACTCGGAGGGTTGTCATTTGTAACGAAAGATCTCCTGACTTTACGACGTTATCGCCTGAGTGCATTTAGCGCTGCTCAGTGAAACATATCGAATGTCTCTTACTTACGCGAAGATCGCACACAGACGCTATGTATTTTGTAAGAAAATTTACCGCATCATCTTCTCATTTGACGCGCACCAGATATAAACTCAACTTCGCGTCATTTATCACGAGGTTTTTGCTTCGCTGCATTTGATAAGGCATCTTACAAAAGTGAAATAATAGTTAGTTTATTGTGCATCCTACAAAATGTATTTCTTTTTTTTTAAATGTCACAGTTGAACATTAAACGTGACTGCTGCAAGAATTGAAAAAACAACAAAACATAAACGGTTTTATGTTTTTTATAATCTTAAAAAATGCATAATATAAAATTTTCATAATCCTGGATTTTGTTAAGTTGAACTAACGACCTATATCAAATAGAGTTTTTGACAATTTATAATAAACCTAGATCTCGAAGTTTAGTTTCATTACGTTTAGTTTCACACAAATAGTTTGCCTCGTCTGTCTAGCAATAGCTTTGCCAATGTTAATCATTTGTTGAGAGTAGACAAGTTCATACAGTTTGAACAAGTAGACTTGTTCCCGAAGAAAATTTCTTTAACCCACATGATACATATTTACTGGTTCGTGGCTTATATCAGAAATAGGTCCTAATTGACAGAGAAATTTAAAATTAATATATTTCAGATTAAATATTTTATAAGAAATTATAAGTAGTAGTTGCTTATATACATAATTATATATAAGAAAGTTCATATCTAAAAAAGCGTTTTGCAGGGGAAAAGAAATGTTTTTCAAATGTTATTATACAATATTTTCATTTATAAAAACGAAGAAGATCACAAACAGATTTATGTATGCGAAAGACATATCTCTGGCTTGCGAAACTATGTAACAATTTTCTTATATATATATATATATATATATATATATATATATATATATATATATATATATATATATATATATATATAAACAA
>JAQQRF010001143.1:0-15876 GCA_030523145.1 Trissolcus brochymenae
CACATTTTCAAAATCCCTGTTTGAAAAAAACAGGGGTAGGGCTGTATTAATTGAATTCTTATGAGTGAAATACCAGCTATTAAAAATATTATTAAAAAAAATGAATTTCTAAAGTTTGATCTTCTCCCTAGCATCAACTGTGACGTTTAAATTGATAGGGACTTTGATTATAAACCCAATCATAATCTCAATTACAACGTGAGTTATTCAGAATAATAAGTGAATAGACTTAAACCATCTTAAATATATGTGTATGATTCACGATTATTAAAATAAAATAAGAATTTAGCAACATTAAACTTACGAAATCGATGTAAGAATTTGCAAAAAAACTACTACACCAAGATAATGTAATTAATAATAATAAAATTATTTACAAATATAATGTTTATTTATTTCACCGGTTGGCGCTATCAGCTTTTGCTTTGTCTTCTTTTTTCTTTTTGATATTTTTAGATTGCTGTTAGTTTCACTACAAGTGTCTGAATATGAAAGATAACCAATTATATAAATCAAGTTAACAAGATTTAAATCTACTTTTACCGCGAAATTCACAAAGTGAACGTCTCGTATTATAGAGGCAAGTTCAATTATAACAGTTTTTATTTTTTGTGAAGTTTTTTTGTACAATAAAGTTTGTACATTTTGTAAATGTTCGTAATATTAAGTATTATTTGATTTGGCTTACCAAAAATCCTACGTCTTTTGGTATTTTTGCGTCATTTTTTCTTTTTTATCTTAACACTAAACCCTGAACATTCTGAATCAGAGACCTTAGAGTGAGTGTTCGGTTTTTTTTAAGCAATGTGTTCAACGCTTTGGGAAACTCAATAGTATCCATTTAGACAAACTTTCTGTTGATTTTGTCGAAAGCAGATCACTGTCATCAACGTTATTATTTCCTAAAAAATGTATAACAAATTTATTAACATGTCCATACTATGAGTATTTCTTATAATATAATTTTATGACAATTGATCCTTTGTTTATTAGGATCCACGTTTGTTCTTAAAATTTGATGTTACTTGATATTTTGATTTCGACCTCAGGAAATACATTTTATTCTTTCAACTAATTGATATTTCCACAATTTTGTGATTACTTGAATTAGCAGGGCAGGGACGGAAAAATCACAACGTTTTTGGAAACTCGCTTTTAGACATCTACGTTAAACAACTGCCATGCTCTATACGTTTGAAATTTATTGTACCTTGGTTTTTGATACAATAAGACCAATGCTTATTTCTGGTGCAAGCATTCGAATCATGATATCAAATACAGGAGTATCGGATCAATATCCGACAAAACTATCAAATTAAAACTCACAAGTACTAAGTTCAATGAATATGTACACGAAGACCCCAAGATTTATTCTCAACTTTGAGGCTCAGAGCGAATTGAAACAAAACTGAAGTTACGATATCAAACACCTTACATGTACTGCTTGCAAGAGTCTAATAAAATTGACAATGATTACGCCGCAAGAGGCCATATGCAAACTATTAATTCAAAAGGTGCATATCAAAAAACAAACTCTGAAGATAATTGTAAAAACAATCAACTCTTGAATAATGCCGATGTAGATGATTTGATGAAATTGAAAGCTAATAACACAAAGGACGTAAGGAATTGTTATTTATAAGTTGTAGAAATTCCTTTGACAATTCACTTGTTTTCCACGAATCAAATTTATATGATTGAAAATCTAAAACGCAATGATCCAGTTACTCTCTGTTCGCACATTTTTACTAATTTATAAAGCAATCCATGTAAAGTCTATAGGTTGACTGGGGAGTTTCTAGATATTTTTCCGATAAAAAAGTGCATGAGAAAATTCGTTCGTTTTCTACCTGGTACGTCCTGAGATAATTTCGATTTATGTAGACTAACACTAGTAATTCAGAGTATAGGGTTGGCACTCGAAGAACAATCCAATTTATTTAATAATGTTCATTTTACCACCATGAGTGTGATGAGTGTGAAAGACTGATCTTCCTGATTTAGAATCAGTTTATTTATCTAAATGGGAAAAATTGGTGGGAGTCTATAGTGCCTAGTGCAACGTGCTTATTAAAATGCATTATGAGATCACCGTAACACACTTTTTCAATTGCTGAGCGTTCACAACTGAAGGATTTATACGTAAACTAAGATGTATACGAATGGCCTAAATATTATCTGTATCGAAGATACAGATAATTATTCAGGAGGTCTCGTCCGGATGATGTAAACGAAGTAGTAGTGTCTGTCAGGCGATTATACAACAAATTTCAAATCTGCCCAATCAAAAAATTGGGACAGTGGCGCTACTCTCGGTCGCCAGTGATTGGTCCTCTCGACCTAAGCTTCTCATTGTGTCTTTTGTTGTGCTAGACAACAGATATTAGTTTTCTTGGTTTCAATTGTTTAAGAATTGTTTAAGAATTTTTAGCAAAAATGGGTAAACATCGTCATAGGGAACGCTCTAGTTCGGCATCTCATCGGAAACGATCTAGGCATGATAGAAGTGACGACAGAGATCAACGTTCGGATTCGCAAAACGACGAAAGACGGAGGAAACATCGATCCAGATCATCCAGCCGTTCCCACAGAAACTCACCCGCCCCAGTGGATCAAAATCAGGTATTGGAATCTATTTTGGCGCACTTAAAACGCCAAGATGGGCGACTTTCAAGTATCGAGGTTAGGCTCGTGGCGCAAAACACTGGCGGCGAGACGGCGGCGGAGATCATGGAACCAGCGACAACTCCCACAAACGACTACGATTTAATTGCGGATGCTACCTGTCTTCCGAATGATCCTGGGGACCCAGATTCAGGTGAGCAGACAAAGTTTTGAAACGGCTCAAAAGAGTCGGGGCAGTGCACCAGGTGTGAACTTTCGTTGACCCAGATTTTCTGGCTAAGAAAGTTCACAACCGATTCAAACTTTGCGGCTCAATACGGGGCGGAAAAATGTTAACAAAGGTTTTTTACACTACATTTTCCTCCATTTAGGGTCGCCTACAGAAAATCGAGTGACGTTTGATGTTCCAGTGGACCCTACAGTTGACAATTCGACGAGCGGCGAGATAAACGATTCGACAATCGAATTCTTTCGTTCAAAAGATAAGCCATTGAACGACCATCACTTGGCCCCAGCATTGTTCGACTTCACTCGCACCACCACCCGGAGCGGTCTGGAAGATGATCTTCGAACTTAGTTGCTTACAAAATATCAAGCTAGAGGTGAAGTGGATTTCCTGGGAGCCCCGAAGATAAATAAGGAACTCATGCCGGCCTTGAAAATACATCAAAGTGTCCTGAAACGCGACGAGTTCAAGATCAGAGAACAGAACCAGGTCGGCGCCAGCCTCATCGCGCTAGGAACTGGCATCACTGAGCTTCTAAAACCTGAGGTGAAACAGGCTTTACCGGACACGTCAAAACTCGCGCTCCAACAACTTGCAGATGGGATCCATCTCCTGGCCGACCACCAATATAGGTTGTCGCTTGCCCGGCGAGCGTTCATCGTTCCCACATTGAATCTCGTAGGAAAGAACGTCGCAGACATCGCTCCGGTTGACGAATGGCTCTTCGGTAGCGATTTCGCTAATGATGTGAAGAATGCACAGGCGTGCGAGAAGACGGCCCGGGACCTACTAAAGCCCAAAACCCCTAAACCACAACCACAAGCAGGTCGTCAACAACCGACGAGACTCCAGGCAACTCAACAGCAGCAGAATTCGGGAAACTCGAAGCCCCCTGTCAGACAGATCAACAAGCCGGCGCGCCAGACAGGGGTCAACCGGTCGAGAAGCCGAGCCAGGAGGTCGAACTCTCGCTCCCGATCACACCAACACCGGCGTTGAACATGGTAAGATCAGCTGGTCGTTTGGCGCTGTTCTGCGATAACTGGGCTAATTTAACATCAGACCCTGTGGTCTTGGAAGCCATAAAGGGCTACAAAATTCCTTTTTCCATCATCCCTCCACCAAGAACTTCTTTACAAGAGCCAAACTTACCCCTTGCTATGCGTGAACGTTGTGCCGAAGAAATAAATCGGCTCCTGGAAAAAGGGGCTATAATACGAGTGGAACCAACCGCCGATCAATATTTGTCGAGTTATTTTTTAGCTGAAAAATCTTCAGGGGGAGTTCGCTTCATATTTAACTTGAAGGACATTAATCGTTATATCGATCCTCCTCACTTCAAATTGGAGGATTGGAGGACTGTAGTACAGTTGATGCTCCCAAACACCAAAATGGCGTCAATAGATATAGAAGACGCATATTTATTAGTCCATATTGACCCACACCACAGACGGTTTTCACGGTTTTAGTGGAATAACGTCACCTTCGAATTCCAAGCATTGCCTTTTGGGCTCTCAACGGCCCATTTATTTTCACAAAAATAATTCGACCGATAACAACTGCTCTCCGAAAAAACGGTTTTGAGTCGGTTGTTTACTTGGATGATTTTCTTATTTTGGGCTCAACCGTAAAATATTGCCGCAGTAATATTCAGGCACACATTTCTTTGCTAACTTCGTTAGGTTTCATAATCAATGCTAAAAAATCAGTCTTAACCCCATCGACATCCATAAAATATCTGGGTTTTATATTTAACTCTCATCAGCAAACACTGGCGATTCCAAAAGAACGCCGATTAAAACTTTTTAGGATGGTGTCAGATTTCGCAAAAAAGAAAAACTGTTCAATTCAGGAGTTTGCGAGCATGATCGGCTCACTTATCTCTGTGTGCCCTGCGGTTCGCTATGGTTTACTCCACACAAAAAAGTTTGAAAGGGAAAAATTTTTGGCTTTGTTGTCGTCGGACCATGTATATTCAGCATGAATGCTCATACCTAATGACTTGAATTCAGAGTTTATTTGGTGGCTTAAGATATTAGCAGATCACAACCAATCCAACGCGATCTCCAAGGGCAAATATGAACGTGAAATTTACTCGGATGCATCCCTCACAGGGTGGGGAGCATCATACAACTCACAGCGCGCCCATGGTTGGTGGTCGGACGAAGACCGAAACTTACATATTAATGCCTTGGAGTTGAAGGCAGCCTTCTTCGCGTTGAAGTGTTTTGCTTCAGACTTGCACGATTGTGAAGTCTTGCTGAGGGTGGACAATACCACTGCTCTCGCCTACCTCAACCGTTACGGGTCAGTACGTTACCCGCACCTTTCTTCTCATGCCAGAGAGATCTGGCAATGGTGCGAAGAGAGAGGAATTGTCCTTTTTTCATCCTACATAGCCTCGACAGAAAATATACATGCCGACGAAGAGTCTCGCAGAACGGATGGCGATACAGAATGGTCCCTATCAAGAAAAGCGTTCACTACCATCGATAGGACGTTCGGACCGTTCGATGTGGATCTTTTCGCATCTATGCTCAACCATAAGTGCACACTTTATGTATCATGGATGCCCGATCCTGATTCGTGGGTTGTAGACGCGTTCACTATTTCTTGGACCCAACTAAAGTTTTACGCTTTTCCTCCGTTTATCTTAATTCCACGCGTGTTACGGAAAATTATCGATGATAGAGCGGAAGGGGTTGTGGTGGTACCCTGGTGGCCATCACAACTTTGGTTTCCATTATTCCAACGACTTCTCACAACGAAACCACTAATAATACAACCGGCTAAAGATTTACTTATTTCTCCTCTTAGGAACCAGCATCCGGCCCACAGAAACCTTTCCCTGGGGGTCGGGAGGTTATCCGGATGGCTTTTCTAAATCGGCAGGCCCCGGAACGAACTACCCAAACATTGATAGCGTCTCTGGCCGATTCCACTATACGCCAGTACACGAGGCCTTTACGCTCCTGGTGGGAGTTTTGTCAGCAACAAAATCGTCCAGTGTTTCATCCATCTCCGGAACAAGTTCTAGAATTTCTCGAGGAAGAACTCGAGAAGGCCGGTTTTTACTCCACAATCAATTCCTCGCGATCGGCCGTTTTATTAATCTCTGTCGACAAAATTGGTAACCATCCACTTATCAAACGATTTTGTAAGGGAGCGGGAAATCGAAAACCTACACGTCCAAAATATAACCATGTTTGGGACCCGGAACCAGTCATTGTAAAGCTAAAAACCTGGTACCCGCATGAGACGTTATCCTTAGAGTTAATTACAAAGAAACTATTGATTTTATTAGCATTAGGTTCAGGAAAGCGTTGTCAAACTCTGTCATTACTTAGAGTTTCGCAAATAATATTAAAAGAAGAGAATGTAGGTATTCAGGTACCGGATCGTATAAAAACATCCGCTCCGGGGCGAGCTCAACCGCTGTTGTTTTTTCAACGTTTTCGTTGCGAGGAAAAACTTTGTATATTATCTATTTTAAGATTATATTTAAATCGGACAAAAGAACTTCGAAAACCAGACTGCGATTTTTTGTTTATAACTCATCGAAAACCTCATCGAGCGGTGGGCTCGCAAACAATTAGCCGTTGGATCCGACAAACGTTGACAGAATGCGGTGTTGATAGCGGGTTTGGTGCACATAGCACGCGCCATGCTTCTACTTCGCGAGCGGCAAAACAAGGTGTTCCAATTGACATCATAAACCGGGCCGCAAGTTGGTCGGGAGAATCGCAAATATTTGCGAAATTCTACAACAGACCGATCATTGATCCCGCATATTTTTCAAATGCGGTTTTGTCCACGAATGCGTGAGATATGTTTTCTTTATGTTTCTATATGTTTCTTCCTAAGGGTTGTATCAATCAAACAGAATTATTTATTTTACTTTAATGCTACCGAGATTAAAATGTTATCTTACTACATCCTATTATTATAATTACTGAAATTTGATTAAATTAAAACCGACTTATGCATGTCAAATAGTCTCTAAACATCTACTTTGTTTACATCATCCGGACGAGACCTCCTGAATAATTATAAGATCAAACAAACTTACTCCGGATGAGGTTCCCACCCAGGTGTCCTTTACCCACCCTACGGGAAAAACTCCCGTAATTTGACATGCGAGATATAAAAAATGAGAAGCTTAGGTCGAGAGGACCAATCACTGGCGACCGAGAGTAGCGCCACTGTCCCAATTTTTTGATTGGGCAGATTTGAAATTTGTTGTATAAGCGCCTGACGGACACTACTACTTTGTTTACATCATCCGGACGAGACCTCCCAAATAATTAAGATCGAACTTCACTAGGTAAGTTCGTTTGATCTTATAATTTTTTTAATATCTTAGCCTCTCCTCTAGACAAAGTCTACTCGAGCAAATCGGAAAGAGATTGGGTAACCAACCCCTTTTGGGCATCCGAGTCCACCGCTAATAGGAGAAAAGGCGACCCTCAGCGTCTGTTCACCAGGAGGTGCGGTTGAAAGCGGGTATTTGTCTTGAGTTAAGCGACTCACTATACAAACGTGCTCAGATGGTTGTCTCGGTCTCCAACAAACCGACCCGTACGACCTCTCAACGTCACTGGAGGTTGCTCGCTGACCTGATAAGCCGCAGTGGAAAAAGCTCTTACCAACGAAACTTCAACAAGAGACATAACCGGACCGAACCTTGGGAAAATTTTTGGATTTCACAGAAAAATTCGTACAGGTACCTTGAACGTAAGAACTCGCTCGGAACCATCTAAACTGGCGCAAAATGAAATAAATAAATGAAATAAATAAATAATAATAAAGAATAAAAGGTCTGCGCAAAAATGACTCGATACCATCTCGAAATTCTCGATCTCTGTGAGAGACTAGAACTCAGAACGCTGTCTGGCGAATACCTCCTGTACAGTGGGAACGACGACAGCCACACGAGAGAAGTGGGACTATTTCTGTCTGCGAACAACAACCCCATTTCAGACCGAATCCTAACAGCCAGATTCAACTCCAAGTTTCGGAAAATTACCATCGTTCAATGCTATGCTCCCACAGAGATCGACGAGGACGTGAACAAGGACGCGTTCTATGAGCAGTTCGAATCGGTGCTGACTAGTTTTCCAAAAACGACATTAAAATCGTAATGGGGGACTTCAATGTCAAGGAACGAGAACATCAGCCCGAGAAGTGTCATGGGACGTCACAGTCTGCACGAGGACTGCAACGATAACGGTTGCCGACTCATCGACGTATGTGTGGCACACCAGCATTTTGTGGGTGAAACAAAGTTCCCTTATCGCAAAGTTCACAGATATACTGGGAATCGCCGGAAGGATTAACCAGGAATCAAATCGACCACCTCCTAATCAGCAGAAAGTTCCTCGGTTCACTCCTGGATGTGAAGACTGTCCGAGGCGCAGATGTATACAGCGATCATCAAATGCTGATTGGTATACTGAAATTCTGCCCAGCGGCAGTCCAACGACAATGAAACCGTGCTGCTAGACGTTACGACATCCATCGACTACCTGAGACCAGATCACGATTTGTGAGCAAGCTTGAAGAAATCCATAGAGAAGTCCAACCGACATCCTGGAATGATCTTGCAGAAAGCCTTAAGAGAAGCGCAGAGGAGACCTTGGGCACCACCTCACAACACCGAAGACCTTGGATCCGCGACGCAATCTGGATGAAGATAGAAAAGAGGAAGAAGCTCAAGGCATGCCTGCAACAAGCTCGAACTCGCAAAAACAAACAACGGTATCGGCTGAACTACAACACGGTGAAACGCGAGGTGAAGCGCCTAGCACGTAGCGATAGACGAGCTTTCTATGAGGCACTTGCGGAAGAAGCAAAGTTGGCTGCGACACACGGCGACATGCGGGGAGTCTACTCTTCGCAAGCTCAGCAGATAGAACTGGAACCACACACCACCTGTGAAAGACGCCGACGGAAGGGTCTTGCTCTCGGATCGGGACCAACTGCAGAGGTGGAGGGAATTCTTTTCGAAAACCCCCTCCCTCCCAGCAGAAACGTTGAAAGCATTCAGCCCTCGAGCCCGCAGAAACCCTAGAAGGAACATCTTGACTGCGCCCCTTACAGCTGATGAGATCCGAGCCACAATCGCAAAACTCAAGATCAACAAAGTCCCAGGCCCTGACAACCTGGCGGTAGAGTTGTTTAAGAGTGATGCTGCCTCGATTGCGCTTGTGCTTCAGCCGATAACCCGCGATGCCTGGAACAGCTGTGACATCCCGAACAACTAGAAGGGAGAGGTATCTCACTGCTGAATACCATCTTGAAAATCCTCACCTCGATTATCCTGACTCGTATCGGCCCCACCATCGTGTCACAACTTCGTCGCGTGCAAGTTGGTTTCAGACCGAATCGCTCATGCGTTGACCACATCAACACACTGAGGATGATAGTCGAGCAATCCATCGAGTGGAATTCCCCCATCTATCTTCTCTTTGTCGACTTTGAACGAGCCTTCGACACAATCCAGCGTTGCGCCATCTGGGGGGCCCTGAGAAACCTGGAAGTGCCGAAACAGCTGGTAAACATGATTCGTGCTCTTTACCAAGATGCCGCTCGAATGGACACCTCAAGGAAGCCGCAGAAGAGGGCGTCCGCGATCAACTTGGAGGAAGACCACAGAGAAGGAGTTTACTGGGGTAGGAAAATCCTAGCCCCAACTCAAAATACTCGCCCAGGATAGAGAGGCTTGAAGAGACTACGTGCAGTCTATGCTGCCGCTATATGCTCCTTGAGGAGCGATAACGCATTTAATACTTTCATGTTTTGTTTTATTATTACATAACACCTGTCGTAATGCAATATGTAAATGCTTTTTGTCAAATAAATATATAATGATAGTTATATAGGTATACATAATAAGTTATTTAATATATAATTGTCGTTAAAGGATTCTCGTTAAAAGAAAATAAGATTTTTTTAAACATAGTATTTAGTTGTTTCATGTATATGAAATATACAATATGAATTACTCCCGGTTCTGACCTAAACAAAGGTGTGAGGGACGCATTTCGGGTCGTAGTCATTTACGCAACCGCGTCAAATAAGCAACCGGAAATGCGTGAAGTTGGCTTCAAACGCGAGAATTTGAACTTAAATGAAACGAACAAAAATGTCGTACGTTTACGTAAATTGTTTACACCTTTGTAAACGTAAACTTTTGTTAACAAATTAAGTACGTTAATGCATTAAGTAACGAACTCGTTAACGACTATTGTTACCACAGTTGTAGACGGATCTGTTGTTAATGCAATCGGCAACGGGCTTGTTAACGCGTTTGGCAACGGGCTTGTCAACTCTGTCATTATCACGTTCGTTAACGAACGTGGTAACGTTCTGCTTAACCGAAATCGTTAACATGTTGGAATTTTCAAGACAACTGTAATCCAAAAACATTTGTGTCAAAAATAATATTGAATAAAATTTTTTAAAGCTTCTGTACATTTATCACAATAAACTTTATTAATCAAAGTCACATATTCATTACAAATTGGATTAAATATTCTTACAGCTATCAGAAGTAATAAATATACATTTTTTTCACGCTTTTTTAGCCAAGAGCGTGCGTTACAAAAAGTGATCGCAACACAGGGGTTTTAAGTATTGAACTGATGGTATCTTGTTTATTAAAAATTTTAACACAAATTGTTAGTTACAATAACTTATGTCATCTACACTATTCTTGAGACGCCTTTATTTAAGTGCGCAAGTTAGACAAATAAATTCTTTATTTTTTGGCGGTACATTTTTTAAATTTTGACATTGGTTGTGATACCATATTGAACAAGCGTCACACTGAAGCCAGAATGAATTTTTATATTTTTGGCGCGATTCAGGCCTTCTGCAGGTACCGCACGTAAACGCACGATTAACTTTTTTCTCTTCCTGTAATTTGATGAGGAATTGGAAGCAATCTTCCTCGCAAAATGATTTTATAATTTGCAACTCGCACGATTCATCCAGAAATGCGTCGCTGAGGTCTTCAAATGAATTGATAGACAAACAGCATTTAGATAAACTCTTACCAAAACCAATGATTTCAAATATAGACTTTTCATTTAAATCAAGCCATTCAAAAATTGTTTTCGCTTTGGCCAATTCGGTTTTATTTTTAAAAATTTTTGTTGGCACCTTAGCGAAGATTTCTTGAACTGAAAAATGAAAAGATAAATTTATGGGTGATAGCAATTGCGCTAATCAGAAAAATTGAAATAAGAAACCTGCGTTTTGTTTACGCAGTTGCGCCGATTTCAAATGCTACAATTGCGCCGATTTCGATTCTTTTTATTTTAATGATACAATTGTGTTTAATGCAATTGTATATTTATAAAGCATTTTTTTTTACAATTTGGTTGAAATTTAAAAAAAAATAAAAATAACACAGAACTTGGTCCAAGTAGAACTTTGTTCGAGTATAAAATTGAATGTAAAACTGAATATAAAATTGATTAAAAAATTTACTCGGCGCAATTGCGGATGTATTTTTGTTACATCGGCGTGATTGCATAAACGTAGTACTAGGCGCAATTGCCCATAGATTTTGGCGCAACTACAGATGAAATTATTGAAGTCGGCGCAATTGCATAAGCCCCAAATTGATAAACATTTTTTTTATTTTCTAATAAATAAGATATGAAAATATTTATATTATATCTAAATATATAATATTTTTTAATTATACCATGTGCTTAGGTTTCTTTGCTGGCAGAGAAATTTGGCGTTGTGCAGTAAATAGATTTGTCCACCGATGTGGATCTGTCAATTGTCGACTGTTCAGCCTCAGTTGCTTGGTCGACAAATTCCTCCAAAGTTTCTTTAGTGGCAAATAAATTTGGTGTTGTGTGGTGATTAGATTTTTCCACCGATGTGAACCTGTCGATTGTGGATGGTTGAACTTGAATGGATTGGTTGACGACCTCCGAATCAACACCCGACACTGTTGTAAATTGTGCGAGAGTGGCTGCTTGTTTTGCATATCTTTTTTTTCGACACCTATCTTGAAGTGGCTTGAATTTTGCATCCTGTAAAATTGCATAAAAAATTAGTATAAATGTACAAAGAATAATAATATCTATCATTTCTTTCTTCATCAGTTATGAACATTACGATTAAAATTGTAATAAATTCGAACAAATCAATTAAATTTCTTTGTTTTGAGTAGTTTCTTATTAAGTTGTGCTTTTTTAAAACTAGTAAATTGAACAAATGCAATTTTCTCACAATGTAAACTTTACTTACAATGTAAGGAGCGTGATTATGTTCCCCTTCCATTTTTGTTACAGTCAATTTTCCCCTGATTGTATTTATTTGTAATTTCACCTAACAATTGGATCTGTGCTCGCTGTAAAATAACATAAAACATTATTATATGGAGATATTTATATAATTGAACAAGTGTTTAAAAATAAATCAACAATTTCTATACTAATAGAAAGTCATTAATAGAGAATATCATCAATAAGTGATGCATTGTCGGCTAAAAATTGGAGGGAACTTTAAAATTGATCATTTTTCCTTGAACGTTTAAAGTATCGTACCCTGATAGCCAGATTTATGTGAATTTGTGTAAACTTATCATAAATAATATGCAACAAATTTATGCAAATCTAACTCCTGATTGTCCTGAAATATTTACATGAATTGTATACAACCAATTTAATTTTTATAATTTTTAAAGAACCTAATTTTTTATTTTTTTGACAATTTGCATAACATTTTTTTTAATGTAAACGATTTATGTTAATATCGCAGGACAATGTAAATAATTAACATAAACGATGGTTATCAGAGTAAATATAAATGAATACAATTACCTATTAATTATTCTTTTTCCTTCTGCTTTCCCCATGTATTTTCCATGGCAAATACATTCGAAGGTTATCACAGCATAAACTAATTGTTCCGCGTTTAGCTAACTTGAGTCGAGATAATGATTTGTCCGGACACTAAAACATTCCAGTTTATTGCTGGCTTCAAACATTTCAAACATCGCATCGTCAAGTTCAACCAGTGACGAGAAAGTACCTTGTTCTTTCATCTGGAAAATAAGTAAAGTGAACAAATGTTGATTAAATGTAAATAATAATTGTGAGACATAATTATATTAATATTTACCTTAGCACGATCTATAAGTTCTCTTAATATGCTTATGTATCGAAACTCTGATACCTTGTTGCTTCGTTTCTGCACCAACGACGATATTATATGGCGTAGGAGTGTTCGAAGCAGACGAAAAAACAAATGCTATCTCGCGCTTTTTCATTTGTTTTTAACGCATACGCCATATATAACGGATGTTTATTACGGATTTGAAAAGTCACGGATCAAATGAAGATCAAATATTTGTTTTGATAAAAAATGCCGAAAATTGTCGGAAAAAGCGACTCCGATTTATCGAGTCGGGTTGTTAAAGACAACCGATTATTTGTAAGGCGAGGCGGTAAAATTCTCGCGGATAAAAAAACAATAGTCAAGTAAGTAACTTAAAAAAACTTTCAATAAACTTAAAGTAAAATACAAAAAATATCAACAATGTTTTTTTCTTATAGATTATTGTTTTAATGTTTGTTATTTTTGTTATTCCCTTCAGATTAATAATATTTTTGTTTGTTAAATTAAAATTAGTTGGTTAATGCAATTTTTTATTTGTTAGTTTTAGATACGCATACTGTGAGAATTGTAAATATTCGATCCAACAAGTGAATGATGGTGAGTGGGTTAACACTCATAATAAACCGCACTTATGCGACGAGGTTGTGAATGTTTTTAGCCTCGTGCTGGTCATGATACTCCGAAAAATCTGCGCCAGAGTCCGACTGATGGAGGCCCAGCTTTTGGGACAGCGAATGCGACGTCACCCGGTGAACCGAGTCCCGCACAGAGTCATGCTCGTCGGTAGAGTAGTTGTTATCTATGTGCGAGGCGCTGCAGTAACAACTTACAGGTTCCTCATCATGTTTTTCCACTGATTGAGTTTTGACGGAAGTTGGTTTGTACGAATCAAGCATCTCCTCGAGTCGATCGCCATCCACATTCTCAACTTCACTTGCTTCCTCTGCTGCAGAGGCAATAGATGTAATTCCGGCCAATTGGAAGCAAGCGGTGGCTGGCAGCGGCCGTCACGCGGTGACCATCTTCGTCCAGTCTGAAGTCTGTTACCTCAACACCCTCAGTCGACTCTCAAATTGTAGTTATTTTATTTCTAAATTTGAATCGAATTTTTAAGAAACTACATTTTGTTTTCAACACATTTTATGCAAACAAACTTTCATGATTATGTTTTTCGTTTCTGTTCAATCCCGCAGTCTTTTCTACATTTATTAGACGCTTTCGTCTACTATTACATACTCAAATATCTGTGGTTCATAAGTAAAGTGACTTATGTCACTGACAGAATTTTCTCTTCTATTTATCATATTTATAGATTTAAATTTTTAAAATGAAAGAATAAAATAAAATTAACCATCATGTAATGTCATGTATATGCTTTAATATTTGGTTAATTCAATTTTCTTTTGCGATATAACAAACATAATTAACAGAAACTAATGTTATTTGAATAATCACAAAAATTGGACTTGAGTCAGTTTTCCTATAAATCACAGATATAATCCCATGTACCCTTATGTACTATCATAAATTCTCGTGTACTCTGCCATGCGTATAGCTTTGACCTAATTTATGTTAAATTATTTTTCTTGAAATTTTAATGAATATATCATTAATTTTCTAATATGTATAATACAAATTTTTTTCTACAGTCACAAAGAAACAGCCCTCCAATTACCGTACAAGAAATTAAGAAGTTTTATCAGACGTGCCAGGAAAAAACACGATTTCCCAAAATCATTTGACACATTAGAACAATTTGGATTATATTTCAAGAAACATCCAGTAAAAGACTCTTATTGTGAGTTGGAAACTGACATCATAAAAGTCGGGGATGATATTATTGTTTCTATAACAAACAAGGAACTCTTATTTCATATTTCTAAACTCATAGACCTGCCCAAATTGCGAGCATACTTGGATGCTACATTTTCAGTGGTTCCATCCTCTATAATGCGCAATCCAAGGAGCAAAAACAATCAGTTCTTCACAATAATGATAGAATACAAACACGAGGTAACACATCAATAAAGAAACATGCATATTCGAAACTTTTTATTTATCAAGTTGCTATCATTTGAAATGAATGTAATATATAAGAAATAAGCCGATAAATTGTGGATTAAAATTACTTTTGTATAAAGTTTATCCTTGCTTTTATTCTTGCTTACATTTAACAATAACATTTAATGTACTATGTAAATTGTCCTTTTTTTAAATATCTTTCATGTGCACACGCATGCGCACACACAACGATTTAATAACAAGTGGTTACCCGGATAACCATCGTTAATATAAATTATTTACATAAACTTTGCATAAATGTAACTGCTCATTGTTCTGAGATATTTACATAAATCGTTCACGTTAAAAAATTTTTTATCCAAATTGATAAACAAATGAAAACATAATTTCGGTTTTTTAAAACTTAGAAAAATTGTATTAGTTGTATACGATTTATGTAAATATGGCAGGACAATGCGGAGTTAGATTTGCAAAAATTGGTTGTATAGCTTTTATGTAAAGTTTACAAAAAATTTACATAAATGTGGCTATCAGGGTAACAATTAATTTTCAGTACATACCAGTGATGTCCTTTATAATGGACCGGAAAACTACATCACATTACGAAGTAATAATGAATTATTTTCAGCGACATTGTCCGTTTATGAAAATATCCGAAGTAATGTCGGATTTTGAAACAGCAATGGGAAACGCTGCCAAAAATGTTTGGCTTGTATCGAGCGTTTTGAAATGTTACTTTCATTATTGCAAAGTAAGAATTGCAGTGTTACGTAATGCCTATCATTACGTTAAATAATTCATAAAAATAAAATGTTCAACTCAATTAATATACAATAATTCTACAATAAGACATCAAGAAT
>JAQQRF010001144.1:0-15993 GCA_030523145.1 Trissolcus brochymenae
TTTCCTATTTTCTTTTTGTAATTTTTCTTTTTTGTATGGAAATTTGCCTGATATGGCTACACCAGTGTAACTGCTGCCATTTATGAATGAATAAATAAAATAAATAAATAATTTCATGTCCAAGCGCATCATCTTTAGATCTCGAGGATCTCCATCAGCTGAATGCCCGACAACTTGGATGCCATTTTTCTCAAGTATATCACAAATGTAGTCCAATCTCTTTTTTACATCATTGTGTGTCATCTTATTGTCCGAGCCAAACATACACAAACGAAACGGTGTAGTTTCTCGATCCAGCGCTTGAACCATGTAAACATGTAAATAGGATGCAGGTTTGTTGCTTTTAAAATGTTGCTCAATCAGTTTTGCAGATGTTGCAGGAAAACTATATGCTATTGGCATGGCATTCTCGTTGTGAGGCAAAACAAGTCCAACGATTTGATTTGTTCTCAAGTCATATTGGACTCGACCCGATATCCCAGTAAGGTCTTCACTGATCCATACTTTTTTTTGGTAAGTTCCTTGCATTCAAAAAAGTCTTGAGCTCATTCACCCGGAGAGTACCTTCAGCAACTGTAATTTCTTTTATGTATATGAAATTGGAAATGGCTCTAGTTCCAGGAATAGGCAGGTTTGACATTAAAAAATCATACAGAAGGCGACCACCAATTAAAAAGATCAATGAGCAAACTAGTTTTAACAAGTCTGTAAATCTGTGTCCCGAAAAATTTTGCCCAGTATTGTCGTAAAAAGAAAAATTGAGCATGTCGAGTAAATGCGAAGACTCCCAATCACATTTAGGATTAGAAACAGATTCAACTGCATTTGCTACTTTCCAAAAATCTTGACTTTTTTTAGAGATTAATTGTCTGATTTGTGCTATGAGTTTAGAGTCATCTTTGGAACAATGAAAGTCATCGGCTTGTTGATTTCCATAATACTTCGAACGATCCGAGCCTGCTGCAGTTATCTCATTTGCGTAGGCATCTGATCTTACAAATTCTTCAATGAAATCCAATCCTTCTTTATTTAAATTGCCATGTACTTCAATTTTGTCCATAGATTGTAATTTGAATATAAATTTCAAATGGAAAGGTACTTTTACATTCAGTTCACTTTCAATTTTTTCCCACAACAATGATCCTTCAAGATACCGAGACGCCATCTACGAAATTATTGCATAATTTTAATATTGATAATAACATGAACTTATATTATGAATCACAATGTTTAAAAGTAATTACATTTTATTTTTTTTCTATAATTACAAAAATATAAGCCTCAAAAAAAAACTCCTCAAAACGTTGCATCAAACTTAAATTTTTCCTGCAACATGTAAAAATTGAATTGTTGATAAGTTTCATAACTTTTGAAAGTTTCTGTGAAATTTGATCATTTATAAAATTGTTGATTCTACGTACTGGTATCTAGTTGATTGTAGTTTCTTTCAAAAACTAAAAAATATTCTTTAAACGAGCTACATTTGAAAACCATAGTATCGAAACAAAAAACCTATATAAAAAAATTTTAAAATTTAAACTTTACAAAAATTAATTATTATGAAAAATTATGAAAATTCATCTAGAAACAACACAAAACTTCAAAACACGTCGAAACACACTACGAATTTGTTCCACAATCTTTCGAATATTCGACGTACTGATTTCATTTTATTTTACATTAAATTGATTTATTTTATTTTTAAGTTTTATTTATTTATCACAACGACAGTTTTTAACTTGTATCTATGTTTCTGAATTTATTTTTTGCGCAGATTCCAACCCTTGGAATGAATATTTCAGAGAAATGTCGGAGATTAAAAATTTAGAAGAAAATGCAGAAAAGCAGAAAGAGGACGATTTGAATGCAAGCGTTGTGATTCAATCTGAACTGGAAACTTTAGAGGCGAAAAAGAGGGATATAGAAGAGCAAATAGAGAAACATAAGGAGATGCTGCTACTCGAGTCAACCGAAACAAATATGGATGAAATCGAAGACGAGGAAAAACTCCTGAAAACGGATACAAAGGAAAAGCATGCATCCGGTAGTGGTCTGAAAAAGGATGATGACGCTCTGCAGGCTGTTATATTGAACAACAACAAAGAAAATGAACAGACAAACATAGAGAAAGGAAAAGAGGAAACAGTTCAGTAAGGTGAGAAGTCGAAATTTTGAAACAAATAAAGGAAAACTAAACTACTGAAAATTTAGAGTTGATTAAAATTCAGGCCTGATAATAGAGAATAGAATATCATATAATGATAAACCTTACAGAAATGAGATGTTTCGGAATATTATATGATTTCAGAGAATTTGAGATGTTCAGAGAAATTTAAAATTAGAGTAAAATAAATATAAACATAAAATCCAAATACTAAAACAAAATTGTTTTCCAGAGAAAAAAAAGAATGATCTTCCACATCGAAAGAAAACTGTGACGTTCTCAAATGTCAAAACATTTGCTGAGCCAGCGTCAGGATCACAGAATTTCGAATCGGCAAAACCAAGCTGTGAACAGGAATCGGTGGTATCGGAGCAACTGATGATTCTTAGAGACATGACCACAAAATTTCAGTTTGCCTTGCAATCAGACAACCAGATGATTAATAAAGTGGTTGTCATCATGGAAAAGGCAGCCGAAACAGAGCGGCTTAGACTTGTAAACTATCAGATAAAACCACCACATACCAAGGTTTCAAACCCCTTTTCAACTAAAATAATAGAGTCATTAGAGAAAGCAAAAAATAGAAATAAAAGATCACTTCCGAGGGGCGCGCCTAGTGACGGTGAAACTCAAGCACCTCCAGCTAAACAGAGTAAAGTTAGAGAAGATTTGACCATAGAAGATTTGAGCATTTTGAGATGAAATTTAAAGAATAAAAATATAAGTAGAGTCATTTTCGAAAAGGACTACAAGCTATCACGAAAATCAAACTTAGAGCTTTGGTTAGATTGTTTGAAATCTGAATTAATAACAAATGATCTCATTGATATTATCGATCCAATCTTAAAATCACTAGAAGATTTATCAGAGAACGAGCAATTAAAAAGAAAGAGTTTAGTTAGAGGGATAATTATCAATCGTTTAGATGAAGATTATCACAAGAGGATAATACAAGAGAGTGAACCTGTTAAAATCATTTCGAGACTGAAAGATCTGAAAAGAAAAAAGTCGAATATCACACACTCGTCAGTGTTAGCACGTTTTTTTGCAATGCGAATGGGAAAAGGAGAAAAGGTAAATGATTTTCTTGACTGGTTTGAGTCAATTGTCAGAGAATATGATAACAGTGATGCTGGAAAACCGTTATAGGAAAAATCAAAGAGAAGTGCTTTATATCAAGCTGTTCTGGGTTGCGTACCCTGAAGTGAGTCAGGCAAATCCCATAATAAAAATTATAATAGAAAATCTATAACTCATGAAGAAATGAGTTACGAAGACATTTTCGACCATTTGACACAGAGAGAAGCTGAACTTAGAAGCCTTGACAGAGGAGAAGTCCAGAGAGCGAATGCACCACAAGCAGAAAATTTCAAGGGAGACAAATGCCATCGTTGTAACAAGATAGGTCATTGGGCACACGAGTGCCCACTGATCAAGCAGGGACTTTGGTACTGCTACGTGTGCCAGGATAACAAGGACCACGTTGGAACAAACTGCCCCAACAAGATGAAATCAACTGGAGGAAAAACAAGGTACAATTTTAGAGGCTTTTATAAAGGTCAAGGAAGAGGGAGGGGAAACTCTAGTACAGTTAACGTCAGAGGAAATCAGAGTGGCGGTGGTGGCAATACCTATGATAGCTCTAGAGGAAATAGTGGTAGTAGAGGAAATAGAAGATCAAGATCTAGAAGTCAAAGATCTATGGGTTGATTTACTTGTTTATTCCACGGGTTATTGTCAAGCCTAGCACCTATCCACCTTGGTGGTATCCACCAAGGTGGTATCCACGAATCTTTACTCGACCTGGTGTTTTCTGATTTGAATTCAGTCAAAGTACATTGTTGTGTCGATCTATTTCTATCATTAGACGATTATCATCCAACGCTAAACATCCATATCGATACCATTCATTCACTTAGCAGGACCAAGTCTACTTTTCCTTGATCAACTTTTACTTGAATAGTATAGATTAGTCTAGCCTTTTTTCTTGTGCCGATTTGGAAGAAAATGTGACGCGTTTTTATGAAATTATTAACTATTTGATTTACTTGTTTATTCCATGGGTTACTGTCAAGCCTAGCACCTATCCACCTTGGTATTCATCTGAACTTATTAGAACCATCAAAGCGAAAAAAGCATTACATCTTTTATATAAACAAACGCGCTCAGGCTCTGAATATGCGAAATTTTCTACATTACGTGCCTCGACTAAACTCTTACAATTGCAATGCGAAGCTGATTATATTGCCGGTATAGTTGATACTCTGCCTTGTGATTCGAAGCCATTCCGGAGATATCTGAACAGCATTTCATCCGTCAACAAACTCCCGAATAGTCTACACAATGAAACAACAACAGCTAGCACACCTTCTGCGATTAGCAACCTTTTTGCTGATAAATTGCGCTCCAACTACACTGTTGATAATAATTTTCAACTCGATCTCAAACTCACCGATTTAGTCTCTACCCTACCCAGCGAACTGCATGACATTAGCTTGTCTCTTGCTACGATATTCGATGCCATCGATCAACTGAATGTGAAAAAGGGTGCCGGCCCTGATGGTGTTCCGAACCTTTTTTTGTATAATTGTAAATACTCTATTGGAACACCGTGGAAAATTAGCAAAATCTTTCCTGTATTTAAAAAGAGCGACAAATCGTTTGTGGGTAATTATCGTCCCATCGCCATACTCAATGCCATTCCGAAACTCTTTGAAAAACTTGTAACTGCCGTGCTCACTGAGTATATTTCACCGACGATTATTTGCAACGAACAACATGGCTTCATATCCCGACGCTCAACCGTAACTAATCTGGTAACTTTTAAGCACTTCGCCGTAAAGCCCTCGAGAGAGGCATATAGCTTGACGTGATTCACACGGATTATGTCAAAGCATTTGACCGGGTTAACCATCGGGTGTTACTTGCCAAGCTTCAGACTGCAGGTGTCGGGTCGCCCTTACTAGACTGGATTACCTGCTTAGTCGCTCGCAATATGTTAGTATTAATGGCTTTGATTCGGTACCCTTCGTTACACCGTCAGGCGTCCCACAAGGATCCCACCTGGGGCCTCTTTTGTTTATCGTTCTTATCAACGATTTGCCTCGTTTCGTTAGCCACTTGCAAATTTTACTGTTCGCGGACGATGCTAAAATTTTTCGCCAAGTTTTCAGTGTCCAAGATGCCATTGCCCTGCAGAATGATTTAGATCAATTACGAATGTGGTACGGCCGAAATCACCTTTTTCTCAATACCGCCAAATGCCAAAAAATTACCTTTACTAAAAAGCGTAAACCGGTGAACTATCTCTACACGTTAGGTGAGGACATTTTATCTTCTGTCAACGAAGTAAACGACTTGGGCGTGATATTTGACTGTAAACTTAATTTCAACTTGCATATCTCACGTGTGTCCTTGTTGTTCAAAGATGTTAACTCATTTATAACAATGTTTAACTCGCTGGTTCGCCCTTTGCTTGAGTATTGTAGTGTTGTTTGGGCTCCATATACTTTCACTGCTGTGACCGCTCTCGAATCTATACAGCACCGATTGCTGCGTCAATTGTGCTTTGTCTCTAGACAGCCTATGGGGTTTTTTTAATATGATTACGACAGATTGTACCAGCGCTTTGGTTTGTCTTCGCTTCAGCGCCGTAGGGCGACTTTTGACATTTTTTTCGTCCGCAAAATTTTATATCACGAAATTAATTATCGTTTCTATTATCACTTGTGAAGCTTAGAGCCCCGAGCCGAAATACTAGGTCTAATGAGTTGTTTGCTATACCACGTATGCATACAGACGTTGGTCAAAACGACACTTTTGTCAGAGCGCTTTCATTAGCTAATGAGTTTGCACCATTTATAGATTTTTTTTGTTGCCCTGAATCCAAGTTCAGGTATTGTTTACAATGTTTTCTCACAGTCACAGTTTTTCATACAGTCGTCTCTCACTTAATCGGCATATTATAAAAGAAGAGGTACCATGCTGAATTAAAGAGTTAAATAGACTTTTCTTCTATTGTATGTTTTTCTTTTTTAATTTTTGTTATTCGAATTGCGATTCATTATCGTTTTATCATTGCATTTTGATATATTTCTTTTATCCATTATTGTATATCTATGTAAAACTATGTATATCTATCTTGTGTATCGACACGACACACAATAAAATTACACCAAGTTACATTGAATCCGATATTTCAGCTTGGATTTTATATTTTTCATTCCTATTTGTGAAAATTAATATCGTACTTATGAGTAATAGTATACATCATTACTTACTTTATTTAAAAATGCATTTTAGATGAAGATTTTATTCATAAATAATTATGCAGGTAAGATTGTGGACTAATGAAATTGTACGAAGAGAATTGAAATTTTCGTGATGAACGTTTTATTAAATATATCAGTAGTAATAAGTAATGATAATAATAGTAATAATTTGTTATCGTTCTTACAGTAATAATAGTTTAAATAGTATGAACATGTGTCTCTTTGCTTCAAGTGTGTTTTCATTTGTTTATACATTTTTTTTTATCATAACATATGAAATAAATTGTAATTTGTAGTTGTGTGCAAACAAATAGTGTTTTATTATAAATAAGTGTTTCATTCCCTTAAAGAACAATAAAACATTTTTTTGTTCAGCATTCACAAAGGATAATAATAATCACACCCGAAAATTATTGTACTATATAACGTGTGCTTTCATAAATACGATGAAAGCTGCTAACATGAGTATATAATCTCGAGCGAATACCCTTTTTTTGCTGCATCAAGATTTGCGCCGCACAACGCATTATCAAAACAAAATTTTAAACTCTATAGGACTCTCAACATTGTCGCAAAAGCTGTACATAACCATACTGCACAAAATTTATACTATATATGTCAAATGCATACATCATCTCGAGCGACTTTTATATACATTTAATTTATCAAGTTTATACACAATGTTAATATAATACATATTGTATGCAAACAAATTGTTCAAGCCTCTTATGTAATTTCTTTCTAATCTATTTTTGAACAAGACATTTATAAAATAATATATCTTTATTATATGAGAGTTGCATACAAAATATACTATATCTGTTCAAGTGTGTATATTATGTCATATCATGCATTTGTGTGGCGAACAACGCAAACGTTGATCGCCACTTTGTGACGCTTCATTTGTGTGTATTTTTCACTGGGCCAATACGGTGTTTACATTTATCGAACGGATATTGAACGATATTTAATATCTTAATTGTGAAAATGTTTCCGATTCTTTAAAAATTGTCATTAAATTTTTAAATTGAAATTTTCGTTGCGCTGGATTAGATAAGACTAAGTACATGGAATCACGCCTCTAACGAAACAGTGGATGAATTTGTAAAATATAACTTTATCAATGTCGCGTTTAGTCTGATTTCAAATTTTAATCAGAGTTTGAACAATTTTAGTATATTTGAATTATTTTTATTGAAATAAAGTTGGCAGTTTTTGAACGATTGCAATTTTATATCAAATAACCGAATTCAATTTTAAAAAAATTCATCCACAATATTTCGAATACGTGATTCGTTAAACAAGGCAAACATGTTGGTAATAACATTTACAATTATCATTATTTCTTAGCATATTAAACATTCTTCGTGTAATAAATTATATAACAGTTTTTCTTTTCAACTCCTCAAGTAACAAAATTTACTTCATTATGTACGTCATATGAAATAACTCGTGTTGAATTTAAACAAAAAACATTTTGAAAATGAAAATACTTGAATTTTGCAGGCATAATCCGTTCTTGTTTTTTTTCTTCCTTTAATAAAATCTTTTTGTTAAATTTTAACATTTTGTTCAACACGTAAAGCGGTAAGGCATTGTTGGATATGTCAGCTGAAATTTCTGGCAATACGAGAAGTAATCGCACGCTTCGAAGGCCAATATAAAAATATCTCTTTTTTGTTTGTTTTCTCGACAGATACACGCGCACATGACTCTCGCAATGAGATTTTATCCTAAAAGAGCGCATTTTGCATTTTATATAGTGTTACATATTCTATTTCGTCTTAACTTGTTTATAGCTCTTATTTTATTGAAATCGGTCTTGCTTTGTATATTATGTATAGGTATAATAATATGGAAAGCTTGTTTCATTTAAGCAGTTTTTTTGAAAAACTTGATTCTGTTCATTTAATTTCTGCTTATTGATTAATTGACTTTTATATTATTTTTAAAGGAAGCGGTGAATGATACAATATTTTTGAATCAAGTTTTTCAAAACTAATGTCACCATCAAAGAGTGTGTGTGTGTGTGTGTGTGTGTGTGTGTGTGTGTGTGTGTGTATGTGTGTGTGATCAAAAAACAATTATGTGCTGTGATGAATAAATTAAGTCATCATCTATAAACTGCACAATTCAATAACAACTAGGTAATCGTGGTACTAAAATGTAATAATCGCGTAGTTTTTTGGCACATTCGTGACTTTTCAGAAAGTCATCATTTTCAAAGTAACAAACATGACTGCTCTCTAATAAAATTTGCAACGTTTGCTCCGCACCCGTTTCTACATCTTTTGTACATTATTAATATATATTAAAAGCTGCTCGCTCAAACACAATCACGAACTATCATTTAATCTTGTATATTAATAAATAACTATCACTTACTCTGGCCGAACATAATGCACATTAATTACTTCATTATATATTATTGCAATTCCAAACCATTTGAAAGAAAGGATTTATGGAAAAATAATTTTTACAATTGTCTGCTTCGTTGGTTAGTATTCATTCGCTCTATAACTTTAAGAGGAACACTGTTTTGCGATAGTTCGTGATAGTTAATCGTCTTTCATCTTCATTATTATTATAGCAATTTTGTCGTCTACGCTCTCACAGCTATATATTTATTTATAATATTAATGTACATAACTTGTTTGCGAATTGTACGGAGATAAGGCTGGGCTCAGCGACCAAACACATAGTGCTTGTTGTACATTTCATCTATAAATTAACTTTTGCCTCGTTAATATTTCAATAACTTTAAATTATCAACGTGAGTATTCATGGCCGGGACCGTAATGAACACAGTTTGAAGAAATTTAGAATAAACGCACATAAAATAATGAACATTATACAACTGATTGTATTTTCAAATGAAAAAGCTTAACGGAACCAATGATAATAAAACAATTGGATTTAAAACAAACACTGTTAAAACAAACCATTCAAAACTTAGTATAAAAAAATTATACCTTGTGTCAGAATTAGCGCTGTTTAAATAAATTGATTTAAAACAAATCCACATAAATGAACACGTCTGTCAAATTTCATAGTTCCATTCTGCGTTCCTTTTTTTTTTTTAAATTTGAAAAATCAATGATGGGAGTAATAAGAAAATGTCGAGAAGACAAAAAAATCAACAAAATGTACAGCAAAATTAGTTTTCGGGTAATCAAAAACCCGAATTTTTTTCCTTCTTGACATTTTCTTATTACTCCCATCATTCGTTTTCCAAATTGAAAAAAAAGGAACGCAGAATGGAACTATGAAATTTGACAGACGTGTTCATTTATTTGGATTTGTTTTAAATCAATTTATTTAAACAGCACTCGTTCTGATACAAGAAATCATTCCTTTTATACTAAGTTTTGAATGGTTTCATTTAACAGTGTATGTTTGTTTTAAATCCAATTGTTCTATCATCATTGGTTCCGTTAAGCTTTTTCATTTGAAAATTCAATCAATTTTACAATGTTCATTCTTTTATCTGCGTTTAAATTTGTTCAACCTGTGTTCATTACGGTTCCAGCCCTTATTTCATCTCTTTTTTTTAATTTTAGTGAAAATGTTAAATTAAAAAATTTTTGAAAAGTTATAAACATGAAAAAAATGGATAATATGTATCTACATTATGACAAGAAAATCTTAGAATGGTCTAATATTTTTCAAAACATCCTTTTTTGTTACTCTGTAGATATATTTCAGGCATATTCATTTTTTGATGAAAAAATTCACAAAGACTGTGTATATATACACTACATTCTAAATTATTGATTCTTGACAATTAACTTGAACACATGTAATAATAACATCCCTAGTAAAAAGGGTCACATATTGTCCATACATAAAACGTATATTAACATTTATTTCCAATATATTATTTTCAGAAATTGTTAATATATTACCACAGTCCATATATGAAAACTGTTTGAACATATATGATCTTTTCTAGTAGAAATGTTTTGGAATACTTGAACAATTTACACGTTACAAAAGCAATACAAAAAAAGATTAACAATTATTTAAGAAAAATCTATTTGTCCCAAAACAGTTAATAAGCCCTTCCTTATCACCTTGATGTATGAGTATGCACTTGTCTCTATACAAATATGAACAGAAATATTGACACGCGTGCACAAAATTTTTCACACGTATTAATATTTTAATCTTTTTATCTACATTTACCACTGTTGCATTTTATTTATTAACGATTGGCAAATCGTTCTCATTTTGTATTGTTACTCTTCTGAAACAGTGTAGAATACACTTTTATTATACATTGTTAATCTCAACAATTCCGATGTACATAAGTTTGTATCGATCGTGACTAATTTTGGTTTAAAAGTTTCTGTAAAACATATTTTTAGACATCAGTGTATCCAAATTAAACAAGAAATCATTTATTTATTAATTTTGCATTCAAGGCGCCCGTTATAGTAACTTGTTTTGTCACTTGCAGTTGTTATAATTAAGCAACAAACTTTTTTCATCAAAAAACTCCGTTAAATATTCTAAGCTCAAGTTTAAAATGAATTCATCGGTTGCAATTGTTTGACGTCAGGTTAAAGTTGTTGGTTCTTTCTTAGATGAGCTTTTCTTGTTTTCATTTTTTTATTTTCGAAATAATATATATATTGTATTAGTGGTTGCACGAAAAATCTCAATTGATTTTGAGACGATGCATGGAACCGGAATACGAGATAACATGACTTGTTTCAGTACTGGCACGACGCATTTGTGTACCTTACGTAAAAAATATACATCTTGAACAATGAAAGTACAAAAGTTGTGGAACAAGTTTGTATGTCATTGCATATGAAAGTCAGTTCTTTTTTATTTTATGATGAAGAATCAAGAAACTGGAAAACAAGCTGCCACTTTGTCACTTTGTTGTTATTCAAAGAGACAAGAATTTGAGCGGATGGCATGAGTACGCAAAAAAAAGCATTTTGCATGTGGCCAAAAAATAAGCTGAAAAATTGGACTTGAATAGTATAACAATGTTTGACCACAGCCACGATGACATATATGTACTAACTTAAATTCAAGGAATTCGCGGTTTATTTACAATGCCACCGTGACTCTCTTAAAAGTTATGAGTATCAAACTCATGATGGCTTTTTCAATTCATATGATGATACAAAACAAGTCAAAGCAAATGTCGTGGACGAAGCTTAGAACATGAAATGACACGATGAAACGCGTGATCGCTTTTTTGTACGAAGACAATTCCAAGTACACGTCCCACTTTTACATCACGCGAACTTAAATTGACAGCTTTTACAGGCTTTTACTTTCCATTTGGGGCAATGCTTCATATACGTTTTAAACACAAAATTAACTATCATTATTTTAATAATTTTTATGCACAGTTTACCTTGAACGACTATTTTGTGGTGACTGAATTTAATTATTATTTATTTTATCGGCTGATCAATATTCTACTTATTTCGTATGATATCTATATCAATTCGACAACCAGCTTGTATCTCAACATTTGATTATAGTATGCTAGGTTTATTTAAAATCAATTCAGAAGAAGTATATTTCATTCGAAAAAAATGTGTTTCATAAAAACATTGCTTTTTATTGCCCCTTCTCTATAATAATAATTAAAAAATTCATAAAAGATGAAAAACTTGTAAATGCTATCTCATCATTGTTGTCCTCTACTGGTAATAATAAATAATCAATTCGATTGCTCTGTTTTGGTTATTAGAATCCTTTGACCAAATCTTCCGTTGAACGAATTCATGTAGTCGTATTTTATTTTAAAGTGGACAAGTTTTGAATGATTGTGCTTGACTGCCTCTTACAAATTTATAACGCACCTATATATCATTATATTCAGTTAAATGACTTTTGGTTGTCCAATTTTATAGTCATTTGGCACAAGAGCATAGCTTCCAAATAATTGTAATACTGAATCGACTGGTCCATGAATGTTATTTTTATTGGTAACATTTTTGTTTTGTCCTGTCTAGCTTGTCACTTTTTGTACACTGCATTGACTTGAGCTGAATGTCGGTTCAATTATTTTTTGTTTGTTTTTTTTTTTCATTTTGTTGTCGGATTTTTTGTTCCCCACCTCCCAACCGGAGTCAATATTTGTCATTAGCGACCGATTACACGAATTTCACGAACAAATTGAACTCACTTCAATTGCAGAAAATAATCTTTATTCGATTGCTTTTATATTTTGAATCGAAAATTTTATAGTACATATAATATTTTCCAGAAATTAAAAACTTGTTATAAAAATGCTGACAATCAAATTTTGCAATCGAATATTTTTGGTGAATGTCGATCGGCACCTTTTTTATTATTCTTTTGAGTAATAATTTGTCGTGTAGTAGACGAATCGCAACTATGCGTACACAACTTTATAGTAAATACTTTTATACATACTATAGAAACTATGTATAAAAATATATGATTACATACAAACTTTATAGTAAACCCAACAATATTATTGCCTTGGCTCTAAATGTCTCGTAAAGTTACAAATGTCATGTGTTTAATATATGTAACTATGTAAAAATAAACATATTTAGTTCTGTTAATGTACGTTACATATAATAGGCACATCACATATGATTTCAATAATAGGTGTTATTATAAAAAATGAACAATTACAATTACATTTTTTTGGACCATAATAATAATAATATTAATTATAAATGTTGTTGTTATTATTATCATTATTATTATTATCATAATATTATGTGTTATTATTAGAGACATTGTAGTAGTAAGGCATAGTTTGTTAGTTGTTTAAGGTTCATATGAAATCTCAATAGCATTGTGTTCTGCAATGTTCATCTGGTTTTGGCATCGTCCAGCTTAAGTTATGGTGGTTCTAGTTCCGGTTCGGAGGTGGGAGATCGCTGCTATGCTTCCAAAAAGATTAGGGCTGTCGGTTTGGGCTCAAGATTGCTCTTCTTGGCCTCGACTACTAGAAACTCAATTTCGTTTCGATCGCGTCGAGCAAACGACTCTGCGATCAACCTCGCCACTTCTTGATGATGTAAACCTAAAAATCATTATTATACAAATATTATTATCATAACATAATTTTGAATTAAATCTAAGTTTGTACAATTTTAATTCGTACGTATAAATCAAATCGCCATTACCTTCTACTTTTTGTCCATCTACTTCCAAAATTAACTGTCCAACTTCAAGTCCTCCAGCTTCAAAAGCAGCCCCGTCATCCTTCAAAAAATACACATGATTAAATTAGAACAATTATTGTATCACAGAAGTTACTATTGGAATAGAATTTGTTTCTTTGTGTTCAATTTTATTTGATTTTATTTCTGAAAAGATAAAAGTAAATTTTTACAAATATAAGAGAAGAATATGTAATGTTTTGTTCGTTTAAGAATAATGATTGTGTTTACTGAAATAAAAATAATGCATAGTAGGATACATGAGGAAACATAGTAGGAAACGACATGAAAATGTCGACGAACGAATGATTAGTGTTGGCTGTTGCATAAAGAGATGAACAAATGCACAAATTAATCAATCCAATTGCAGTGCGCTGAGCAAATAGAGCATACTTCTGAGTCTATTAATATAAAAGTTAATTTCTTTGAAGTTTTCAAATTTGAACATGAAACATCCATATGGGCAATCTATGTCACAGTGAAATTCGTTCTAAAAATTTGTTTGTATGTATTGTTCTATGTAAATTATATTATTTTTCAATTGATTAACTAATGTACCATTTCAAAATTATTTATTCTTTTTAATTTTCAATCGAAATTAAAATTTAGACTTATATTACAATTATAAAATGAAATTTTATTTTCATGCTGTTGCAAAACGTAGCTTTGCAACACGTAGAAGTAGCACTTCTTGCTACTTCTTAGTATTGCAGGTCTAAAAATTGAAAAGTCGGATGCAATAACCGGACTTGTGCTCGGAAGTTATGTTTTCAAAACTAAAATGTATTGATATACTTTAAGTAGCTAAGTTGTTCTTTAAATCAAAACAAATCTTAGAAATGTTTGCAAAGCAAAATTTTCTATGATTTGATCTAAGAGAGCCTCCGAGTGCAAGTCCGGTTATTGCATCCGACTCTTAAATTAAGTTTTATTTAGTTTTTGTGGCGATTTCAAACAAGTAACAACATAAATTCTGGCCAAATGGAGTGTTTCACTCAAAACATATTTTCTCTTGTTTATGCTTCATTTATTCATTGCCGAAAAAATATTACTTCTTTATTCATTTTCAAGTATGAGTATTTTTAATGTGCAATATGAACATGATGGACTTGTGGCACGCCCCAGGATTCACGTGTATATTGTGGGAGCGTGGTCTAACAGGATGAGGGTTGAAGGCACAAAACCAACCCAGTGGTTACATTGCGAAAGGCATGTTGAAAAATATTGTTAATTTTGCATAACTTTGACAAGGTAGAAAGGATTTACTTACACAAAAAATGTAAGAATTTTATTTGCGAGTTAAGCAAACGGAATTCCCTTGCATTTTTTGATTAAAATACACCAAACTTTTAGAGAATTTCACTTGCAGCGTATATAAGTGATTTCTCCTTGCGCGCAAGAAAAAATCCTATGTGACGCAAGGGATCGACCTACAGCGCATTTTAAATTCACATGCGATGCATAGCAATTTTACTTGCCATATATGTAAGTATTTTTCCTATAATTTTCAAGTAAAAAATACTCAATTTATAAGGGAAATTTACTCGCTGAAATTCAAGTGATTTTTACTTACATCGAAAGTAAAATGCACTTTTTTGTATATAAAATTCGTAAACAAATTTCTAGCGTATATACTGCATTCGTGATTCCGTCAGTATATATCATATTAAAACAGAAGTTTGTATGATATAGCTTTACATACAAAGCGATCGACGGTATTAATTTCAATTTTTCAACTCTTCAAAATAATTTGTTTAAATCACAATTGTTTATGAAGAAACTATTTAAATTATTTGAATGAAAATTCAATAACAAATAATAATTGCTTTAAAAATTGTTATTAATATAGATTTTTTTTTTTTCATTTTTAGTGAAGTTTAAATGCTAAACTCGTTGACATTAAGTTTACTATTAATTAATTTGTTTAAAAATCAAAGATTTTAACAAGACAATTTTTTTTAGTTCAAGGTTTTTTGCAATAAAAATAAAGCATATTTGAAATTTAATAATTTTATACAATATTTCTATGAAATTAATATCAATAAGCTCATATTCCATAATGGCAGACGGTTGAAAAAAAGGGAAAAAATCAGGCATACTAATTCACACATGAGAAATTGAATGATACAAAAATAAGGGTCCTATTTTTGGCCCAGAAATCATCTTCCTAACAAAATAACAAAAATAAAATTTTTTAATCGAATTAAAACGACAAATATTCTAAAAAAAAATATTTTTAAATTCTCTAAAGAATTTTTTTAATCTTAAGGTGGTGTGAAACCGGGAGTTATTATTATTATTATCTTTATTGCTTATAAAGTAAACCTTTGTAGCAAGGAGTATACAAAAATTTTCCATAACAAACCATGTTTAACATTAAGTTTAA
>JAQQRF010001145.1:0-15984 GCA_030523145.1 Trissolcus brochymenae
CATATTTTTCCAGTAAAAGTTATTCAAAATTTTGTGGTAGGTTCCCTTGATACCTCGGTGGCCGCCTGCCATACTGGAATGGTGTTCGTCTATTATGTCCGGTCGCATCTCGAGAGGGAACAATGATTTTGCTGTTGCAAAATAGGTTCGCATAGGTACGATCGGATCGTCGGATTCGCCGGAGATGTGTTCTAGATCAGTGGGAGACGCGGATGCGAGTTCAATTGGATCTTGATTGTTGGAGTCGGTGCTATTGCGATTGTCATGTGTGTCATCCAAGTGAGGGATATCATCATAATCGAGTCTGGGAAAGTCGGGGGATAGATTCGGATCTTGGTCGTTATAGAAGGGAAGTTGTGGATGAGTTTCGTGGGGAATCGGTGGTTGGTTTGTGTCGCTAGGGCTATTGTGTTCCCGAATTATTACGTCCGGGAAAAGTCCTGATGGGGAGATAATATGTGGAAATGGTTGCGAATCCTTATGACCGGTGGATAGTTTTTGTCAAATTCATCCTTTCTGGCAGTTGTGATAAGACTTCGGGGGAACTCTTTGTAGTTCTGTCCGTAACAGCTGTGTTGGTGGAGCTTCAGGATGCTCTATGGCTCGTCTTTTCAAACTATTACGCACTCTCAGCACTTCGACTTCTTCAAAATTCGAAGCATGATTATCACCATGAGGCGACTCATCATGCTCTCTGTCCACTTGTATAGTCTAATGACGATGTCATTAATTATAATAAATCTATAACTTGTACTAGTACTTATAACTGTACTGTACAATTTATTACATTTAACGTTTACCCAATTTTAATGTTAAGCTTGTTCACTTTTATGCAATCAAAAATTATTTCAAATTATTTTTATGAATATCGATCAGTAATGAAAACAATTGTTATGTTGAATTAATGTATGTTTCTTGTTTTTATTGAAAATTAAAATTATGAGTTCAGGACTTTAGGTGCTCGCATCAAACGTTTAAGCAATTTCATATATATAATAACATATTTTTATGACTATCGAACATTATGGAAAACAAACATTATTTTGTATTTTATGTGTTCTTGAATTATGTACTCTGATAGCTTATGTAAAATTAAGTTTATGTATTTCGACATGGACCCGTTAGGTAACAGTGTGCTTCGCTTCGACTCTAGTATTCTTCATGTGGCTCTCGCCGAACACGCATTGCTTACATCAATGTGAAGCAACGCGAATTTTGTCCTCAACAGCTTATGACTCGCATCGCCAACAACTTGGGACTCCTGTTGCCAACTCATCGCGGCTCTTGCTACCTACTAAGTACGGCGCGTCGTCTAGAATCGCAACTCTCGTCGCACATCTCTTTTATTATTCCTGTGTATGTATAACTTGGTTTTACTTGGAATAAAACGAATAAATGTATATAAAAGGATAAAATATAAGAATAATGTGTGGCTCTATCCACAACCACCATGACTATCCTCACAAACATTCAATGTGTAAGAAGAAGATGGGAAAAGTGATCCTGACTTTTATCTTATCGAAATAATTCTAAAAAAACGTTGTAAAAAAGTATTAGTAATGTGGCTTGGCTTTTTAAACGAATTTATCAGTTGCATTGATGAAAGTTAATTAATTTGAGCAATATTCAATTTTGTATCAAATAAAAAAAAATTGTATTTGATTATCATACAATGTTTCTACTCTACTACTCTCTCAATTTAAACTATTTTTTCGTTTAAGCAATAAATGTCATCACTCCAAAAAAATTGGAGATGCCTGCCGTTGACGGTCCAATAACCTTTCTAAGCGCATATTTTATATATGAAAATAACATTCCCATCATACACTTTTTTATCATCATTAAATCATATCTAAAAAAAAATTCTTGGAGACAATGAAATTAATGTCTTTCCATCGTTTCATTATGAGAAACAAAAAAATCAACGGAAACGAAAAAGTAAAATGCCTTAAATGTTTTTTTATATGTATTAGTTCATGTCGAAGCTAATTATCTCCTAATTAGTTATAAATGAATGAAAAATTAGGTTGGCAGCTTGACCTTCACCTAATTCTAAATTTCTATGAAAACTAATGAAATTCTTGGGATGACAACTTGTCCAGTTTCATGCAAATAAATCAAAAGAAAAAGCTCATGGTGTGCATAAACGATGACTCATGCATTTTCTACAATGAAACCAGAAACATTGTGATACCACTATTTTTAGATTTTGGCCTCATCGCTGGAAGAAACGAAGCAGAGATGTTCAGTTTTTTGAATCGAGTTAATGAAAAATTCTTGATTGTTTTCGACCACAAAATACAGGACAATGTATCATACTTGGGAATGGAGCTGAATGTGAGACGACAAGGAATTTTTCTGAGTCAAGCAAAATATACTCAGAAAATTTTCAATCGCTTTGGATGTGACGAGTGCAATTCAGTCCTTACTCCACTGGAAAAAGTAATGATAACCATCGAAGAGAACCCTGTATCGATTAGCACACCCTATCGGGAGGCAATTGGAAACCTTTTATATCATGCCATGATCTCGATACCATATATATGCTTTACAGTCAACTACCTGAGCCGGAAGTGCAACAAGCCGATGACCAGCCACTGGCAAATGATGAAGAGGATCTTCCAATATCTTCAAGGAACCGTCGAGTATGGCATATTTTTAGGAGGAGGTACAGAGATAGTTGCGTACACAGACTCTGACTAGAGACAGGCCAATCAACCAGCGGAGTCTTGATCATCCGAGGTGGAATAAATCAGCAATTCATATGTTAAACAATACACACGAAAGTAAAATTAATAAAAGAAAAAACATATTGAAATTCCGAGAAAATTAGTTAGGCAGCATGTTGGTAAGACAGTTATTTTAAAACATGTGAGAAATAATGGACAACTTGTCGACATACTCACTTTGCACATTCAACCCCTGTACACACGTGAACAATCAGGTGACAAATGGATAAATAAAATCAACAAACTATTAATTCCTATACATTTCTTTATTTACAAAAAAATATTGTTTAAACCAACACCTTTTTATCCGTCAAAAAGAATGGAATTAATAAATAAAACGATAACATTTATAGTAAACACATTTTTTTTATATATATTTATATAAAATGTAAATAGCGGGTTCTAGATTTCATAATCAATAATCCCGCTTTGTTATACTAATTTGGTATTAGACACACGTTTCTCAAATGGTAGTGAACGAAATATAGCTAAAATAGTGGAACCAACTAGCAACGAAGTGGAAAATAAATTGAGTCGAATTAATTTAATTCACTTTTGCTTCATCTCTCAGACAATTTTTCAGACACAAACTTTTAAGTACAATTATATATAAATGCATTAATGTATTCAAAAATTTAGTTCAATGACTAGGAGAATGTGTAGTCAATAAATTAATAAAGTTCAAATCTGAATTTTATTGGAAGTGTTCAAAATTCATTCATTCCCACTTATAACACCCATACTTGCATTAACAAAAAAAGGTTGAAAAATTTATTTTAAATCTATTGAGTTATTTTATATTTCTTAAATTCAGCAAAATGAATAGCTGTAATATAAAATCAAACCATGATTCGATATCATGCCAATACTTATATATTGAGGGAAATGAGAATTAGAATTTTGCTAAATGATACAGTTAATCAATTGTCAATGTGTATGAAGAAAACAGTAGAATGATTGTAAAATAATGAAATTTGGAAATATGGGATTAGGTAATAGAATGTGAGACTGCACAAGTAACAATACATTCCATAATAAAAACAACTCATGCATATTTCTTACATAGTGAAATACGCTTACACTCTCTTGTAGAAACGCATGCAGAATTACAAGTTTTACTTTACTATACCGTCATAGTAGTAGACCATCATACTTTAGGATGGCCCAAAAAATATTTTCCAAAAAAATATTTTCCCCTAGTTGAAAAATACTCTAGAAAAAAATGCCCCATGGCATTTTATTGTCAAATAGAATTTAAAATAATTTTTCAGTTGCATAATAACATACATAATAAAATAATTTTTCAGTTGCATAATAACATACATAATAACAATAACATAATAATAACATAAATTACATTGAAGTATAGAATACAGGGGAGCACGATATATATTGATCTTTTTTCGTGGCAAAAATGTTTAATTCTAAAATACTTTCAAACGAGAGATTGCACAAAAAATCATCAATTTTTTTAACACGCTACTATACGATAACTAAACAAAATATCTAAGAACAAAATCCCCCAAAAAATGTTTGAAGTACAAAATGCTTTTGCATAAAACGTCCGGGACAAAATATCTGATAAACAATTTTGTAATATTTTTGATATTTGTTTTGAGGGGGAGGAAGCTTTCCTTCCGGCCACACGTCAATGTTTATTGCCTAAAAATGGTTCAGTTTTTTTATCAGGTATTTTGTCCTCGGACTCTTTGTGTTAGGATTCTGCTATACATTAGTGCACTTTACTTATTCAGAAATCTCATGCGGACAGAAAAGTCTTCTTAAAATATCTATACGCATTCGCGTCTTTATATTTCATACAAACTTGCCATTTTATAGAATTCGATTATTTTCATCATTATATTTATATATAATTCATTATTAATTGTAACATATTGACGCTGTTGTCTTGTATTCGCTGCAGGTAATAATCATCAATTCCTTTTTTTATATAAATGATTCAGTATTGCATGAAGAAGTTGGTCACATATTAAGATGATTGAAAAAAAAGATACATTATTTTGGCTGCTGTTATGATATAAGTATTGGATTTGGTTTTGATTTAAGGTCTAAAGTAATTTGTAACAACAGGCAAATCAGTCATTTTTTTAAATTGCTGTTTTTACTTAAAATGTATGTGCATTACGGCAAATCCCACAACCTAGAGCGAATTCTTCACCTGTTGGTGGATGTTTTACATGCAAGGGACATTCATCGCCTTCTAGTTGCTTAGCTTTTGGACCTGGAAAGTAAAAAAAATTAAATACACTTATAAATTATGAAATTCACGTGATTGTATGATTATAACTTAAATTATGATTATTTACCTGCTGGGCAAGATGGTAAACAATGTTTGGGAATACTGGTGACCCTTTGGAAGTCGTCGTGACAGGAGTTACAAAAATGTGTCGTGCCAAAGCAGAAAAAGACAGCCACTGAGCAACAATATCGACACTTATACTCAAGAAAGTCTGTTCCGTGCCTGGGACACATCTGAGCTCTTGCCACATCGCTGCAGCCACCACAAACTAGTTCCGTAGGGTCAAAGGTTTCTCCACCCTGTTGAGCGTCACACCGTGCTTCTCCACCGTAATAGGCCTTCTTGCATTTATAACACACGTAGTAGGCATAACGATCCATCGCGAAAGCCACAGGCTCTTGATAATACCTTCTTCCAGGCGTCATTACAGCTTCGGCTCTGAAAATGTTTCATTAATATCATACATTATTTTTCACCTTAAATTTTTTTTTTTTTTTTTTGGTGAACGATATAAAAGTGGCATATCTTCTCTAAATGTTTGCAGTGAAAGAAGTGAACGGAGAAAATGAGAAGATAGGCGTTTTAATTTTTAATCTCGAAAATGGCTGTTGTGAAACAATTATAGAAGATGCCACTGCACATACACTGGTAGGAAAAAATATTGTACTAAACTAATATCAGAATTCGGCGATTTCACGCGAGTAGTCTAAGACACTCGCATGGAATCGCCAACATCTTCCACTAGTTCAGTAATATACTATTTTTCGGTAGAGTAAATAACCTACATGTGCAATCCTTCATATTCTAGTCTCATCAGCGCCTTTCGTTTAACGTCTTCAAATAAACCCTTGATGTTGTCAAGCTCTTCTGCTAAATTTGGATGTTCCATGGGCATTTTACAAATTGGGCATTGTGAAAAACCAAAAGTGATTCGAGGCCCAACCCAGCGCTTTTGCAGTACATTTTTACAACAATGTAGATGGAATACGTGTCCGCATTGCAGTTGAATAGCTGGAGCACACGATAGAGCTTCCGTGAAACAAATCATACACATGTCGTCAGCATCCTGTTTCAGTTCACTGTCTGCGGAACATCGATGAAGGCAGGGCAGACATGCCTCTTCATTTCGAACACCACTACATAAATGACCGCAATGATGGACCTTACTGCAGGCATTTTTTGCATGCTCCTGGCACTCGTGATCAGCACAAATATTACCGATTGCCAACAATCCCGTATTGCCTGTTGTGCCGCAAAAGCGACACACTCCTGAAATGATGCCAACTGGTTTGCGCGGTGAGCCATCGCGGAACTCGACTAAAGCTTTTAAGGTGTGACTGTCCGCTAGTGCAAGAACCCAAAACAATTTTGTCCGCCCACAACCTTCATGTAAATCAACGCGTATTGCTTCTTCTTCTTCTTTACACACTTGTCTGATGTGCAATCGAGTTTTTCGATTCAAGTGTAAGATTCTGTCACATTCGGCACACAAATTGCCACAAAAATTGCATTGAATTATAGCGGTCGTTACTCCGTCATCGTGGTTACTACAAGTAGGCTGCAAAAATTAACCAAATGAATTAACAAAATCTTACAAGAAATATATTTATATTTTATATCTTTTAGGCTTTGCTAATTTTTATACAATCCAACATTATTCAGGTAATAGTTATCATTTTACAACAGTTCTAAGGCAATGTGACCATTGTTAAAGTAAGGACGGACGATTTAAATATTAAATTTTAAATATTTCGAAAGTACAGCATAGATGAAAATGAACGAGCAATATGATCATATACTTTAATAATCAATGATCGAATGAACAAAGAATCAAATGATCAAATTATGAAATGATCAAATGGTCATTGGCTTATTTACTTATTTGCTTACATAATTTAATCATTGATTGAATCTTTCAATCATTCAGTTATTTGATCAATTAATGATTTAAATATTTAATTACTTGATCTTCTGTTCATTCCATATTTTGATCATTTGATTACGAACGATTATTGTTTGATTATTTGATCATTCATTCGATTATTGTTGGTCCTGCTTCTTTGATCATCGGATCTTTGATGGTCTATGCTCGTTTATTCCCCTGAATATTCAGAAGTAGTTTTAACCTTTTCAACCCACCAGCTGCATTGCAGTGAAGAATTAGTTTTCCAAAGGCTAGGACATGATTAAAAGTCCAAAATAAAAGCCGTATCAGTGTGTGTCGCAGTTCATTGGTAGTGCCTCGTGGATGGTTTGCGAGTTTGATGTGTGCTTGCACTACCGATATGATACTGCGGCGTATAACCAGTTGTCAGCCTCTTCGGGTCCTGATCAGGAAGTGATCAGTAAGATCTCCAGTCTGTCCGTGTATTCCGGGACTGGTAAAGCGAAGGATTGAGCCTCAAAGAACTGGGGTAGGCCAATGCTAGACCAAGAGTATGACCGCTCCCAACTATTTCGGATCATCTCCTTGCGCACGAAGCGCTGGTAACAATCTGGATGTTGAGTGATTTTTTTAAAGACATACAAGAGGGTCAACCGCAATCAACTTATGAGTCCATGGATGTGGAGGAGTCGACTATGAGCAAGGAGATGGAGAGGAGCACCAAATATCTTTTATAGTTACAAAAGAAGGACCTAATCCTGAACGTAAATTCGAGAATCAACGTCACTAATGACATTCAGGCGAAAGTAAGCAAGGTGAAAAACAAAACAAGGAGGTTGACAATCAAACATTTCCACGACTCGTGATGTCATACGTGGATGCAATGTAGACTGCTCTTCGAGTTCTTGCTCGGAAAAAGAGAGCCTAAATCAATAAGTGGATACGCAAAACAGGCTCTGGTAGTTCTCTTAGTCTTAGACGGAAGGACTTTTGAGAAGACAGGGGATTAGACCTGAACGAACTCACGACTTCAGATAAATTTTGTACAATTCTTCCAGAACAAATGAAAGGTGCTGACGGAATTAACACCGGAGTAGTGAAATATCTCCGCAAGGCATACGGTGCCTTGCCTTGTACGGGCATTTGTAAATCACCGCACGGGTAGCTATGCTTGCTCGGCTTATCAACAAGCAACCCGGGTCGCAACCAAGCGGAAGTAAAGAGATTTCTTCAACTTAACTTCAACCACTGTGAAGCAGCGCAGGACCTATTTTGGCATTTAATGCATGAGCTCGACTTATACGTCGCCATACTCTGTGAGCTGTACCGCGACTAGAGTACGAGATCGTAAAAGGCAGGTGCTAGTGGAAGGCGGAAAGCACAACGCGTGATATACAATGATCTCAGAGAACGATACACCAAAGACCGCAGAACCCTTAGCAAAGCCATCTAGGCCAGCAAGCGTCGCTGTTGGAAAAAACTGTGCGAAGAGGTCGACAAAGACCCATGGGGTCGCCCATATAGACCATGACCCATGAGCGTCGCCCATGACAGTCATGGTTAGACTGTCAAGTTAGAAGTCAAGGCCAGGGTTCTCCTCCACGCCCAAAGTTCTTGAATAGGTTTCTTCGATACTTGGATAGGGCACATGGACCAAGTGCCCCCATATCACGAACGAAGAGTTGTTGAAAGCTACTCGCAGAATCAGCGATACGAAGGCCCCAGGACCCGATGGCATCTCAAATGTGGCTTTGAAAGTTGCCATACGAACGAGACCTGATATCTTTCTCCAAATCTACAATACTAGCTTCAGAGAAAGTAAACTTTCTACCGCAGAAAGGAGCAGCATATGGTACTTTTGCCAAAAGGTGAAAACAATTTGCCTGCTGGATTCAGCTAACAAAATTCTCGAAAGAATCATTTGGAGTAGGCTGGAAGAAATTAGCGAGAGAAACCACGGTTTTTCGGACAACCAGTTAGGATTCCGGAAAGCTAGATCAACGATCGATGTGGTGGACAAGGTCACCTGAATCGCCAGAGAGGCGATAGCCAGAAGAAGTTGGACCAGAGTAAGAAAGAAATGCTATGCGATTGTAATGCTGAATATCAATATTCAACTCGGCTCGGTGGAATTGCATTCTCGAAATTAATATAATACGTGTTTTATATTTTTTTAAAATAAATTCATCGATACTAATATTGACCACCCCCCCTTCCCATCTCACCCCTCCGTAGGTGGAGCGAAGGATAGTTGAACAAAGTTAAATGGAAACCCTAATTTTTTATTGAAGATTCCTCGCATTAGAATATATACACGGTAAGAAAAGATACAATAATTTTTACTAAACGTTTAATAACTGGAGGACAGAATCCATTTTTGATATAAATTATTACACTGGTTGATAAAAAGTACCGAAAAATGTAATAATTTTTATTCAATGTTTGGTAATTTTTAATAAACAGTTAATAATTTTTAACAAAAAGTTTGGTTCTTATTCTCAAAAATGTCTTCTGTTACTTATTTATAAAACAGTTTGGTAAAAATTACACCGATTTTGATAAAAATTATTGCAATTTTTTTTCCGTGTAAGTTTTATCCCAAATATTTTTTGAAATTATTGATAAAAAATGCTCAAGTTTCAAAAATTAATATTTCAGAAAAAAAAGAAATACCGCAGATTCCGCACAATAATGAGCATCCACACCCCATTCCTTGTGGATGGGACGTTGGGCAGTGTGAGAAATTTGAGTGGAAATACCTTGTTTTTATAGCAGATTTAGTTTCATCTTAATTTATATTATTTTAAAGATTTTTTTTATGTGATTAATTAGACTTAATAACCATTATTAAATAGTTTAGATAAAAAATTATTTTATCTTTGCACTTTTATCTTTATACTAAAATATTTCCAGTTTTAATGCAAAGATGAATAAATATGTGTGGAAAACCTCGGTACATAAATATTGTTAAGTTTGGAAAAATAGCTTATTAAATAATTGTCGTTTTTTGGCCTAACTAAGTAAGATACTCCCTCATGCAAGTTAAAAAAGTATTGATACAACTTTTGATTTCAGCCTTAATTACTTAGAATAACATCTGTTACTCATAAAAAGATTATGATGGACACTGACCCGTGGGGGCATTGCTTGTCCATCTGTGGTATTCCACTGGCCTGAGGATAATCTTTCGACATGATCTGAGTCCAAGACGCACAAAGATGCAAGTGCTAACCACAAAGTAGGTGTTCGAAGACATTCTATAGGGTCTCGATTTTTTTCCTCCAACTTGGTCAAATTTAAGATGTTTTCTGCAATTGCTGATTTCGTTACTGTTGCCCAAGCTTCTGTCAAATTTCCCTTCAAAGAAAAAAACGAAAACTTATTTAATAACTCTTGTAAAACGTGTGTTTGAAATGAAATATGGAGCACTTACCGCAGCCATATCTTTTAAAAGTTGAATAATAACTTGTGCAAGTTTTCGCGTTATACATCCTCTGAGCCACCATCTAGCACCGACAAAGCTCTTTGGGTGAATGCTTGTTGCCAATGAAGTCGTTTGAATAGCTTTGCCAGTTTCTTTGTCTTTAATTTTCACTTGAACTGATAACGCTTTTGCAATGCAGCTAAGAAATACGTCAAGGATAGCAGGAGCGTGTTCGTCGAAAGGTTGATTCGACACTGTTATAGAAACAATGCTATAATCCGAAGGAGGTAAACGTTCGACGTCTTCGACTTCTGCCAAAGTCTGCGGAGAAACCTCTGGCAAAATCCTTCTCAAAAGTGCTGTCACCTGACGTTGCACTCGTGCTGACCCCGTATGCAAAAGACTCAACAGATCTTTTAATAATCCTGATTGGTGTGATACGTATGATCGGCCAACTCGACTTCCACTTAAGGCCAGAACCATTGACAACATCTCGAAACAATAAGTGTCTGATGATTTCGGCGAATCACTGCTGTCGCTGAGAAAACTGTTGGCAGGTGTTGGCGAGCATAATAAAATTTCCCATTCTTCACGAATGCGTTGCGCCTCTTTTCTTATTGCTTGAACTATATGAGCACAGACTTGCTTTTGTAAGTGAGTCAAGGTACTCCTACTAAAGAGTATGCCAACCATATGTTCTCGTAAGTCGTTACTGTCTTCAACTTCTTCATAGCTGGTATCCGTCAAATCGGTGGATTTTTGACATGGCTGTTGTTCGCGTTGAATCAATTTTCCAAATACCTGCAAATTAAAACGGATAATTGTTTCGTTATAGTTTAGTTTTGTGAGCACGAGTAAAATACGGAATGGTTAATCAACAACTATTTGTGTCTTTTTCGTAAGAAGAATCCAAAATTATTAATATAGCGTTTATTTTTGTTTACGTGCACATTATTTTGTCTATCTCACTCTTTAATTAGCTCGTGATAAATTAGCCCAGATGCCCAATAAGTAAAAAAGTCATACATGTGATTTTCTAATTTGTTCAACTTCAGTTCATATGACTGATTGTTTGATCTCCAAACGAAACGAACTTTTCATCTTTCTAGTAAATATAATGCGTTACACTCACTTGAGATGTTATCGAACGAAATACTTTCAACGTTTCTGCCTCGCAGTTTTTCTGCTGTATCATCATTGCACTCAGCGCCTTACCGACTTTCACTACTTCCCCTTCGATCTCACCCAGAATGCGAATTTGTCGAACGCGCAAAGAATTGTCTGGTCCTTTGAGCTCTAAACTAACAGCTGTATGCTTTGAATCTAAAAATATAACAATTAGTAATATGTTTTAACCACAGAACGAAATTAGAAAACCGAATGATCAAAAAAAAATACCTAACATAGGGCAATTAATCCATCCTGCCGACCTACTTTCAATTTCAACGCTTTTCAATTTAGATAGTTCATCCAAGTTTGGTCCAGACTGGAATGCAATGCTGGATACCTTATGCTGGTGAAATACAAACAAGTTTTAATCAACTTGGATGTGCACATATAAATCAGACGCAGAAATTGATTTAATTAATTTAAAATACTTACATTAAGATCGCGACAATTATCAATGTGTATGTAAATTATCCGTGGAAAAGTGTGAGGCCCGCAGATGATGAAAAAAGTTTTGGTTTTATTTCGGTCATCATCGCCGGATTCCCAAAATGTTTCAGTAGATCCGTCAATTAAACTTCCAACCATAGCTTGCCGACTAGATGCTTTGATGTCAACAAGATGAGTTACATCTTTCAACAATTCAATAAAACTTGAGGTTTGCTGTGAATAATTTGATTGGTGACTCTCGTGCATGCTCATATTAATGTCGTCTTCTTCCTCTGATCTTGATAAAATTTTACTAATGTTACTGAAAACGTGACTTCTATGCAAAAAAGCATGGTCGGTAGTCGTAAATTTTATATTCCAACATCTCACAGCTGCTTGTTGTAATGGCGAACCTAAATTAACAATCGTACGTAATTATTCAATTAATTCCAGTGATTCATAAAACTGCATTAAAGGACGAAAATGTGTGTTACAGAGTCATCATCTCTGCACTCATGAACCCACACTTTCATATTTTTTGCAACTTTCTGCTTCAGAGTACCAACTTTTGTTTTGGAAAAAAGGGACGAGCTAGTTTTTTATATGCAGAGATGAGGGACGAAAATTAACTTTTTTCCAGGCTGAAAGTACCTACGTCCCGCAAATCTCCAAATATAACCCCCAACTCTCGCCCCCCTCTAAAAGTAGCAATTTCGAGGCAGGCGTTGTAAAAAATTCTTTGTTGATCATTTATATTTATCATGCATGTCATCTTTTCAGTAGACATCATAAATGTTTAAATTTATATCACGGGGAAAAAAAGATCACTACAGTTTTAAGTGCCAATATTAATACAAGTTACAATATCAGTATTAAAGATAACGCTGATTCAGAATTATGTCTGATGATAGCCCGCGACGCCAATATCATTATTAATGATTATTAACAACATTATTAGCCTTGGGCGTGATACCCTAGAAAATCGGTGATCTAATTGTTAAATCTTATGGCAGTTCTGTTCATTATTTGTGAAATATTTGTTCGGTAAAGTTAAATAAAGGCGATATTAACTCAAATGGTATAGAGTTTATAAAATGAAGGAAGTTAATAACTTTCTTATTTTTCAGTATAATTTTAAAACGAACTTCATTCAATCTCATGTTGCGAATTTTTAATGATTTCTTATAAAAAAAATCAACTAGAAATTTTGGAAAAGAAAATCCACAACACACAATTAAGAAATGTTTTAATCAATATTGAAAAAAATTGTGAAGAAAGTACCTAAATGAATTATACAATTTCCTAACAAAAATTTGGTAAGAAAGATATTTCTTCTTTTTTTCATTATAATCAAATTTTGTTTAAAAATATTACTAGTTGTGAACTCGTGCCTCTACACTTGAAGTAGTTTTAATGACATAGAGTTGGAGACAGGACCTGAAATTTTGACAAGATACGTGGAACCGTCGATGAGTGTTGATACTTTTTGTGATATGAAGAAACTAACATTTTTTAAAGTTGCCATTTTGGAAGGATATTTTTGTTCACACAGAAGGAAACAGGGCCTTAGTTGGTTTAAACAATATCATCCTGAGTGGCGGATTTGCAAAAGCGGTCGTACAATCTTAAATTGCAAAATAGAGCTCCATTATATGACATAAAATTATCTTATCTTGTAATTATTTAACATTTTAACCATCCAACGCCATGGATCGCCACGAAAGCCGCTAAGCGGGGGTAACGCCAATCGATGCGTTCTTAGAAGATTGGGGATAGAGATGGACCGTTAAAGTGTTAAAATAGACAAAGATTGACTTTAACAAGCTATGTATAACGAAAAGTTCATAAGGTTGGCACTGTTCTTTTTGAAGAAGAGAAAAGAGAGCGTTCGAATTCAATGAATTGAATGCTCTAGGAAAGTTAAACTCGAAATATATAAAAGAAGGTGAAAAACTGCGATCCTAACTTTGTACTAATTTTGACAAATCACGCTAACAGTCAAAATGAAGGTCGGAAGGATGAGGTTAGTTTAACTAACACATGTTTAAAACATTTTCAACAAGTTGCTTTTGAATGTATGCACACCAACATCAAGGATGCTCCGAGGCATTAAACCTCTTATGGAGTTTCGAATTAACTAGAAGGCACAGTGAACGTCAACACAACGTGCTTTTAATGAGTACCATGTAGAGCTGTCTTTCCTGGATATCTACTGGCTGAGTATGATACTCTGTCACATGGTGTCTGGGCCAGAGTAGTTTTTATATGGTTTCATTTTGTTTGCTTTTGTAGTATCCAGTTCGAACGTAAAATACATCGGTGCCGCACGGTGGTTGAAAATTCTAGTCTTTTTTTATCGGGTGGAGACGATCGCTAATCCAGTAATGTGGTCTCGTTAGGGCACATCTCAGTGGCTCCCCGCATGCATTTTTCACTCGGTGAGAAACGACTAAGTACCCTTATGGGCACGTAAAGCACACAGAATTTTTTAATTATCAATTTTCATGAAAAATAAAATTAGATATTACTTTGATTTAGGAAAAGGTAGTCTTTTTTCGTTTTTTTTTGTTTAATAATTTGTTATTGATTTGTCATAATTTCGTTACTTAATTTAATTTCATTTAATGAGATGGAATTTCGAATGAAACTTGAATGATTAATACTGAAGAATATATTTTCATAAACATTAAAACTAAAAGCAATAAAATAATGCAATAAACATATCATTATTAACGTCTAACTTTCATAAATAACAGGCATTTCATACATTTTATACTAAATAAAATTGTGGATAAGCGAGTTATTTATTTTGATGAATAGTTTCAATACGGTCAATGAAGAAGAGAACAGAGATACAAACTACCATTTCAGAGATTTAGGTTCCATCCCGAGTATACGGTGAAAAAAAACTGGTGTTAACTAATCATATATTATTTTCATGGTGAAAACCACTACATCAAATTCAATAAAATATATATAAATTGTTAGTTTATATATACAAATATTATTTTTATTACATAATTAAAGTAACAATAAATACTCCGTTGAAATTATGCCAACGTTAGCAATCAACGTTGTGACAAAGTTAGCAAACAACGTTGGTACAATATTATCAAACAGCGTCGATACGATTTTACGGATACGATTTTTTGTATCGACGTAGTTATGACTGTAATTTTCTGCACGGAAAACGACACTTTTGAGAAGAGATAGCGGTATTCTAAAAAATACAGCTATCTATTAGTTATTATATTTCAAAATGTATGATTTATTGACTTTTATATATTTTAATTTCCCTTCCCTACTCGTAAATTCATCTGAAGATAAAGCTCATTTCTCATTTTATCCAGGAAATGTCTCCTGCGGAAACTGCACCATCTGGGTGTAGTGGAATTCACCATCTGGGTGAATACACTCTTTCCCCATCGATGAAGGTTCTGAGTGGCCTTCCCCAAGGCTCTTTCCTTGGCCCGCTCCTCTTTGTACTATATACAGCTGACCTACACCATGACACGAAATCGGACCACCAATCATATGCGGATGACAACAAAATATATGCCAATTCTCTAAACTGCGCCCAGCAGCTAGAACAAGACCTGAATGATCTGGTTTCCTTGACGCAAAACTGGCTGATATCTCTCAACCCACAAAAGTGTACTATCTTGCACATTGGAAGGCCTAACCCGCATGTACTTTATTACATCTCTGAACACCAAGTAGCCTCAACGTTGAATCAGGTCAACCTTGAGCTGGTGATCTCCAGCAATCTGAAGTGGGACGTCCATATCTCTACCGTGGTGTGAAAATGACTATCGCATTGCTCAGGAAGATACTCTCGACTTACATCATGCCTATCCTAGAGTTTGGTCTCGTTATCTGGGCACCTTGCCAGCCTGCAGAAGAGGAGGATGCAACTTAACCTCATCGAGATATACAAAATCCTTCGAAATGTTTATACCCGGCAAAAAAAGTTTCATGTCTGATCATGTCGAATCATGTCTGAAAAATGAGTAGGTCTGACTTTATCTGATTTATTTATGTCTGATTATACAAAATTATATGAGTTTATGTTGGATTTGACATGATCATA
>JAQQRF010001146.1:0-16344 GCA_030523145.1 Trissolcus brochymenae
TTTGTAAATAATTCTTATTTCTTTTCTTTCCTCTCTCCCTTTTTTGAATCTCGTTTTCAATGTTTTTCGTTCTGTTTTTTTTTTTTTTTTTTTTTTTTTATTGAATCTGACATTCATCCTTTTAAAAGATTCTCTTTTCATCTTCTTTTTCTACTCCTTTTTTAAATCTTCTATCCATCTCCCTTTCCTTCTTTTTTATCTTTTATTTGTTCATATATTTCTCACCTTTCTTCTTTACATACTTCTTTTTTGTTTTCAATCTTTATTTTTCTTTGTTCATTCTGTTCTTTTTTTTATCCTTTAAATTTCTGTTTTCTTTTCTTCTTTAATCATTATTTTATTTTGTTCGTTATCCTTCTTCATTCGTTCTGTGTTTTTCTAATATGTTCTTTGAATATGGACATTTTCAGTATGCAGTATATATGCGAAACAGTTAAAAACAGACAAATATATACAAAATATTCTGCATAAATACTGTATACCAAAAATGTCCGATGGGTCGGCGGGAAACTTTTTTTTAATATAGGTAGATTATGCTCGGTTTTTATATGTTCGAATGGCTTGGATTTCAATTTTATAATCAAATCAACATTCAGTACGCAATCTTTACTGACGTTGTAAGCACTCAAACATTTATGTACATCTTTGTTAACATTACCAAATATTGTTTTTATATGTTCGAATGGCTTGGATTTCAATTTTATAATCAAATCAACATCCAGTACGCAATGTTTACTAACGTTGTAAGCACTTAAACATTTATGTACATTTTTGTTAACATTACCAAATATTGTTTCCAATAAAGCAGATACATCAATGATGAAATTATCTATTTGTTTTCTCGATAAGTCTGGATCCGCATAAAATTCAGCTATAAAGTTTTCAATTTCCAAATTTTTGTTTGAATCTAGTTCATTATTACTTTCAAGTCTTGTGTGATTTTCTGATTTATTATTAATAATTAATATTAAATAATTTATAATCATTATAAAATTCATCATTGTTTGTATCTGAAAGATGTACATCGCTAAAAGTATTTTAATCGTTTTTAAATGAAATATTACAATTTTTTTACAAAATAATACAATTTTCCTAAGCCTATTTTTCTAATATTTTTTTTCCTAATTTCTATTATTTTCAAATCCCAAATTTTACAAGTCTCAAAAACTAATGTAATGGCCGTTTTGTTCCCGAGCTTTGCTCATATCACGGCGCACTCGTTTGCCTAGGTTCAAATCGCGTAACATTCCTTCGGTGTCGGCCTGTTCTTTCTTAAACTCCATGAGTAGGGTGTATAGACCCGGATGGTTCTTTCCCACCACTAGTTGGAACCGATTGTGCCAACCTGTAAAAACAAGGGAAGAGAAATGAGGTATGTAAATGATCAAAGCGAAGGAATAATATTACTACCTTCGGATAGGTTATTGGTTCTTGGCATCATACATGTTCCAAATTTCTGGTGGGAACCTGGCATTGACAGCTCGGCGTCTTCCACGTGCAGATTGTCCTTTTACATACGTAATCCGGAAATATTCAACCATTGACTTGAAAGCCGGTGGTGCTTGTCTTTCAAACTGCGCGAAAACATCTGAAACATCCTCCAAGGGAACGAACGCGACAGCGCACATCATCTGGGCTGCCTGTTTGATAGAGCGATCTTTCTCATCGCTATAGGCAACTTGTAACCCCTCCTGCTGAATGTGCCTATATACCGACTGCCTCAAAACAGGCTCTGACTTTGGTATTTTCTGTCATAATATTTCTCACAGCATTCAAAATCGCCAGTTCAAAATCCGTCATCACAATCAGGGGTACTCGTCGTGGAATTCCAAATTCATCACACGCGTCCTTGATGACTTGGAGTACTTTTTCGTATACAATTTGCTTTTTATTTTCTAGCTACGCGTAGATGGGAGGTATCGCAAGAAGTTGGTGTTTGCCACTTCGACTTATTTGTGTGAAAGAACCCAGGATGGTGAAAAGCTGGACAAAAATTTGTGGTACGACCTAAACAGAAATTTTGAGATCGAGAATAAGAAAATAAGAGAGGTAATTTTTGAAAATGATTAAATGATCTTAAAGGTTCCATCCAAATACCAGTTTGGACAGTTTGGCGGAGCTTCTGAGTGATCAACAGCTTTTCTTTTTATTCTATACTTCGATATTATTATGATTGCAGTTTTCAATATTTCCGTGCAATTTAAATCTGTAAGCATTAAATGACGTTTCTTTGATTCACTTTACGTATATTAGCATTCAATCATTATGAATTTAACTTAAAAGTTAATAAATAATATTTTCAGCTTATAATGATAAGAATATTTTTGAAACGGTAAATATTTTGTTAACGGTAAAAAAATTGAATTAAATACGATTATTCTATAACATTCTATAATAAATCAAATTGAATTGCTTGCGCAGTTAAACTTAAAAGCATTTGTTTAAACGCTACATTTATCAGTCTTCTCATTAATTCCATAGAATCCCTTCTGAAGATACAACCATAAATTGGACGAATGTTTTCGGTATTGACAATCGACAGCAAAGAAGACCTTGAGCGACAAATCCACACCTTCTAATATCGAAGTGGTAATGAAATATGTGTCATCTACGTACACACGATTGATTTCCAAATTCAAAATATCTCCAGTAACTACAATAAGAGGTTGGAATTGTAGTTATTGTCGTCTGAGTCTCTTCATCACTTGATTAATTTCTTGAGAAATATCCAACACATTCTATTAAAAAAAATGAAGAACAAAATTGTTTGAATTATAACTTTAAAAAATTATCTTTTTTATATACTGAAGAGAATTGTAATAATGTATAATTATTTATCAACTGTAATATGCCAAATAAAAGTATCTCTGATCTCTTTAATGGTAAGTTTCTGTATATCATTAAGAGATTGAGTAGAATTATTGGTTCCAGATTTTTTTTAGGTCCTTGTTGTTGCACTCCAATCAAATAAGGTAGTAATAACAAAATAACTTTGCTTTGTTGTTCTGAAATTTTTTATTCGTGTATTAATAATTTTAAATTTCATGAATTTTTTAAACATGATTTTATTTCAAGTAAAATAACTAATTAATAGTTATTTTCAATAATGAAATAAAAGAAAATTGAAATAGATTCACCTATGCTAATAATAATAATAAGTTAAGTAATCATAAGTTTAATTTCTCTCGAATTAATTTCTTATCACGTTAGAGATAATATTTCATCAAATCAAATGAAAAAAATGTTAGTAGTTTGCATATGCTAACGAAAAAATTACTTAAAAAAAATTAAGAAAGTCAATTCATCAAGTTTATCATTAATAAATTTACCGTCATTAAGAGTGGAAACATACTGTAATAATCCAGTGTCTGGAAGTGGAAGTTTCAATAGTCTGAGTTCACTGGTTTTCGACATTAGGCTAATTTCGAAATAATAATGCATTTTTCCCTGGATATAAGCAATCGAAATCTTCTATTAACTAGAAAATAACATTTCAAGAAGTCAATTTTAATACCAATAATTTTCTGTAATAATTACACAAAATATTTGAATAATTATTATATATTTACCAAGTACTGTCCGTAATTCGTTTTTAAACAAGGATATTTATCAAAATAATCAAAAATAGTGCTTTTGTTCACTATCGGTTCATGTCTTCTGTGTGTAAATGTAACTTTCCACAGTTTTTGTACTTCTTCTTCAGGTTCAACGTGATTTTCAAGCCAACGCAATTGTTCACAGATTTCTGAAAATAAATACACATAAAGTCGTATGATCTTAATCGATGAAAATGAAAAAATCAGTGTATTGAATTTATTAATGGTCTTTCACATATACCTGTAGAAATGCATGGCAATGTTGACAAACTTTTTTTCATTTTGAATAAAGATGGTGCCAGAACTCCTGTTTCTCGTAAAACACTTTTTTTGTAATTGAGGTGTTCCCAAAGCTTTCCGCTTGCTAGAATGATGAAATTGTTAGAATGACGAAAAGGTGTAAAATAATTGGCACTATTTTCACAAGCAAAAAATGGTGATAATCTGCTTTGCAAGTTGTTCAAGCCTTTCTATTTTTATCCTAAGCAGTCGTAGAGATGATTATTACAAAAATTAAGAATTAAAAATGAGGAAAGAAAACAATTATATATATGTATATATTGTGCGAAAAGGTGTGATGTGCACGCAACGAGGGCATTGTATGATCGATCCCCACCTCGATGATGCAGGGGGGCTTCTTATAAATAGGGCACCGTGACACGCAACGCTCTCTTTTGAGCTTCATCAGTGGACGCCTCTCGGGCATCTGAGTTAACCCCGAGTGGCAATTTGAACAAGTATTCAGCCAATAGATTGTAGAATAGTCTGACGAAAATACTGACTTGCTGAGGGACGATCCCTGGGTCCTGGAGTATTTGACGAACATTCGCAACCGACGATCTGCCACGGTGCCCAGTTGACCTTTTAACCGGCGTTCCACCGATAAGTCGTTCTGTTTTTTTGTTTTTCTGATCTTTATGTTATCATGAATGGATTGATGTTTTGTGTATTTGTATGAACGTGTGGATTTGTAGGATTTGTAATATAGAAATTTATGTGGATTGTGCGATAATTTTCTTAAAATATATATGTTCATACATTTTATTTTTTTACTTGACATTTTTTTTGTAAATCTTTTCTGTAAAATTTAATACAATATATATATATATATACTTGATATTTATAATACATAACTTTATTAAAAAAATTTCTTACTTTAACTCCAGCACAGGTATCCCAGGGACATATGTCTTTAACGCAGCATCCACTTTTCGCTTGATTATTATTTTCGACAATTATTTACGTCTAGATCTTTTTCCAAATAACAAAATAAATCTCAATTCACAGAATTCTTATTTTGAGGAACTGCCTTCAACTAAGTTGTATTTTGTGATCTTTCGAAAAGATGACTTTCAATTTCTACTATTTAGTAAGCAATAATTATGAATTTAGAATGTACACTTATTTCCATGTTTTATGAATATTTATTTACATTTAACTTGTTTTATTCACACTAACAATGCAAGCCTACTATAACTAGCCTACTAATTATAAGAATTTTACACTTAGTTATAAGATTAATCTTCAAACATTCGTTTTTTAAATACTGAACACGTTTTTTCTAATAGATATAGCAAAATTTGTTACAAGTAATTAAAAAAAATAAATACCTGTTCAATTACTGTTTAAGGGCAACGATAATGATTCAGTAAACATTTGCAAGTTTTATCATGTATATTAATTGCTTAATATTCATCTTAATTCCTTACAGCTATAGGAATTTTTCATTGAAATTATATAAAAAAATTATAAAGTGCTTCATGTGTCTTGATTACTATAAATTATAGGAAAATTCCTATATTTTTTCCCTCAATGTGTAAGAAAGTTGTATGAGTTTGTTATTTATCATTTTCAATCATTATAACATTAATATAAAAAATCAAAAAGTAATACGTTAGCAAAAATGTTTAAAAGTATGAAAAATTTTAATTGATGTAGAAATGATTGTTAAATAAATGGCTTTTTTGATTTTTTTTTTATAAAAAATTTTTTTTTTGAATAAATTTGCGAAAAAACAATTGCAAAATGATAAATTGTTTTATTTTTCTGAAAAAAAAAGATGAAACATCAATTGAAAAGACGGGCTCTGAAAGAAAAAATTATAATTTATTCATTTTAATGTGGAATTAAATTCGCTCGAGAAAGTGAAAGTTTTGTTTCACTGTATGAAAACACTCCCCGCGCGGGGGGCTCCTAGCTCACGCCGGAATCGAATTCGGCGTCGCTTATCAGTTCAAATTCTCTCGTTGCGCACCCGTTTTACAAAGTTTATTGTTCATACCCGCTTGCTGATAACCCGCAATTTTTGTTTTGCTTCTTTAACTTCGCTTTTTGCACAAGGTGCACGCTTTGCTTTTGCTGTAATTTTTTCAACCGCTAGTATACGATTTTTGCACGACAAATTTTAGAACGGATCAGTTGCGGCTCATCAAAAGGTACGTACCCGTGCATATCTACTCACAACCCTTCCCTTATGATTGATTTCTTGTCTTATGACAAGATGTATAATCTTGTCCTTACTCTATAATTAATCTGTCTTTACTCGTTGTTTAATTTTGGTTTTCTCGCTACTCAATTTTTTGGGTTTATTTTGAAAATTAAATTGTTGGTAAAAATACTAAGGATTTTGTCGCGCTGAGTCAATTTGTAAATTTATACTGCAAATGAAAAAAAAAAATTTAAAAGGGTCATTTTTTGTTACGAATGAAATTGCGGAGATCCCCTTATCCCCGCATACGATTATTGCTCGGCTCTGTTGTTGCGCTTATCGTTGCGTTCATGATCTTTGTAAATTCTACTCGCCTTGGATTATATTTTAATTTACTCCGTTTATCAGAAATGATGGTATCGATATTGTTAACATAATAGAGTTCCAACCGTCCACGGTATAATTTTTGTTTTGGACATTATTGCATTTGTTGCTAAACGAAAATTTTCCTTGCGAAGTTTCTGGTGCGAATCGCACTTATCTTTCTTTTGTTATGTATTCTGCACTGAAATGTATGCTGTGTTGTTCTTTAATAAAGTATCCCTGGGGTTTTACTGTGGATGGGCTCAAGTTTAGCTATTAACCGTTTTTGTTGTAAGACAAAGTTGTAAGATTCACAAAATAACTAACTGTTCACTGTTAAATTTTCACTAAGTAACTGCCTTTTTCTTGTGTGGCTTTTTGAGTTGCTATTAATTATAAAATTGATACCCAACGCACGCCTAAATACAGTCCACCGCTGAAGTCCTGTACACAAGGTAAGGAGGAGATTTCGCTATTAATATCCTAACCCCCCAAATAACGCTAAAAAACAAACAATGATTATATTTAACGTTTAAGTTTGAAGGCTGTTGAAGTTCATCATTTATTATTATTAATAATTATGAAATTCATGTTAATTAAAGTTAAAAAGTAGATATGAACAATAACAAGCGAATAAGTTAACTGATGTAGAAATGTTTATATTCAGTGTTATGATGAAAAGGATGAATAATTAAATAATAAATTTAATTTTACAAAGTATGGTACTTGTTTGTATTATGCACATCCAATATCTAAAGGTATTCTATAAAAAATAATCCAAATCCACACGCATAATACACGCAAAGTATATGTGTACACATATATGGGAGTGCAGCTAGCCACTTTCTTAAAAAAATGTGAAATTAATTAAAAATGAACTAATATTAGAAATTATACGCGATAGAAATAGATAGAAATAGATAAATATACGCGAAATAAATAACCAAATGTAATATTAATGAAACTCACCTAAATTAATTCGCGTTTTATTTAAATCATTCGGTGCTTGCCTTAGACTGATGACCAATAACTTTTCTATCGAATTTTTATTTTTTTTAACTCCCAGTTTTCTATACCATCCAATAAATTTGATTCGTGACTTTCTTTCTTTCTTTCATATAAACACCTAAAAATAAATGTATAGGAGTAAATATGATTTTATGAAAAAATTATGTAGATTATGTTTCATATTATGTAAAAATTCAATTGTACTGCGCTCCTTTTCCTCATGATCAATTCGTAGTTTTCCCTTGACTGCATCTTTTTGCCACAAATTTTCAAGGCAAATTTAAAATCTGCCTAGCAACGATTGTTCGTTCTATCAACAACGCGCGTCTGACTTCATTCCCTTTTTGTGTGCCATGCAAGCCACACACGTGTTATTTAATTGTCGCAAAAAAATTGAAAGGAAAATGGAGAAAGATAAGGAAGATGTTTTATTGCAAGAATAAAGAATTTGGAAGAGGCTTTACGACATTATGAGAAAGAAAAAGAGTCTCGGATGCTTCGGTTTTACCGCTTCCAGAATCGGATACAAAGGAAAATTCATCGAACGAACTACTGGAGGTGATACGGTCACCGGAGCAAGGGCTTTCGCAGAAGAGGTGGACCCTGATTTGGCGGCGTGATGGGAGGATATTTTGAAATATGGAATAATTGAGGAAGTTTTGAAAGATATTGTGAAGAAATACCCTCCGTCAAAGAATTGTACGTTTTTTGATCCTCCAAAATCAAATGGAGTGGTCAAATCGGTCATGCGAAATGCTATTATAGCTGGCGACGACAGGATAGTCAAGAGACAGTTATCGGCGACTGCTAAAGTCATATTGGAGCTACTCATACTGCTAAACTTTATTGGAGCACAAAAATATTCCTGGTTGGAAGAACATCTTTCAGCAACTTGTGATGCGAGCAAGTTAATTGCGGATTTGCACCATAATGAGGCGGTGATATGGAAGAATTTGTTGTCGTCTAATGGGAATACCACGCTGAAAGAAGTTTTGTTTTCAACAGAAATCTTAATCTTGTCTACCTTAAAGACAAAATGAACTATTTTTCTGTAGAGAAAATCACCGATCCAAGAGTAATTGATTTGTTAATCAATCATGTTCCAGGCAATGCAGGAAGAGTTTCATATCTGCTAATTATTAATTCTTTTATGACTGCGTTTAGTGATAGAACGTTAGATCTTCTAATGTGAATTTATAGATGTTGGTTCTATATTTTCATTTTACGATATTGGCGAATATGGCTAAATGAAACATCTGAATACTCATAACAAACAATTTTTTATCATCGAATTCGTATTTATACACAGAGATAAATGCACACGATTAAATTTAGGCCATTCTGTCATTAAAAACAAACAGTTTCGATTTAAATATTTTTAGCTTTTTTATATAGTAGCCAGTCATGTGAAAACATTTTTCCAAAATTGAGATCGATGAGTACCAACAATTCTACAATCGTTAATTGTAGTTTACTAGAAACGATTCATCGCATTAAACTAAGTTACAAGAAGATATTTCTTCAGGTAACATTACTGAAAAGATCGACTTATTTTCATTTTCGAGATCTAAAAATAAAGATAATTCCTGTAGAATTTACCAGATTTTGAAGATATAAAGATAATGATTGATCAAGTAAAACCAGACGTTTTCGCAAAAGTGAGATAATTAAATTTAAACGTTCAGTTTCGTGATTGTGAGTTCTAATATAAAAGTTCTAATATAAAAGTTCTAATATAAAGTTATACAAACGGTGGAAATAAAAGTGGATGTCGATGAAAATTTGAATCACAGTGATCTCAAAAATAAAAATGTTTTCGAATGTGATAATTCGAACGAACTGAACACCACAAAAAGTGTCAATGACAATGTACTTCACGATTGAACAATTTTATCTTCGATTAAAGGAATTTTAAATTTGAAAACACTTGATCAATTTAAAATAAAATTAGATCAAACTTCAAAATTGAAATCTTTTGTACACGTTTCAAGTACACGTCAGTGAGCAACCTCTTGAGTCAAACTGATCAAATCATAATGTAACTTGATCATAATTTTTCAAAAAATTTGTTAAAATTCCTGACACATTTGATACACAGACTCATATGGTATCATTGAAGCCAGTGTGAAAGTAACAATATTTCTTTGAAATTGAATAACTTACAAAACTTGATTTATTTGTGGATGGAATTCAAGGCTGTTCTGCAGAATGTTGTTGTCAGGAATGGTCTGGCCGTCGGTGTTTTGACATTACAGTAGATGTTGGCATTTGAATCAGGAATGGAATTCTGCCGCAGGTCCATCTCTGTGTTGTGTACTTGCAGAATGTTGTGTTGCTAGAGCCTCGAAGTCTACCGTAATCTCGTCGACTATGGAGAGTTCATCAGCGACGACATTGTCTTCCCCAGAGGTATGCCGGATGTCGGTGGTGAATTGGCTGACAAAGTCGAGGTGGTGGAACTGGCGTGGCGAGCACTTTTTTCTGGCAGAAGTGAGCGTCATCGGGTTATGGTCCGTCAGGATGGTGGACGTGCGTCCTTGAATTATGTATCTGAAATGCTGAACAGCACGATATATAGCCAAAAGCTCTTTGTGATATGCGCTATACTTACATTCGGAGCTGCTATGCTTCTTTGAGAAGTAACCAAGAGGTTCCCAGTGATCGTCCAGAGGATGCTGTAGTCGGAGGCGTCGCAGGCCAGTGAGAGCTCTGCGCCGAGTTTTGGGTGCGTCAGAAATGTTGCGGTTGCTAGTGTCTCCTTGCACTGTGCAAAAGTGGCTTCGGCCCGGTCTTTTCAGGTAACTGGCGTCTTCCCTTTCAATTTGCTTTTGAGAAGATCGTTCAGTGGTGCCTGCGACCGCGCAGCTCAGGGCAGAAATCTGTGATAATAATTCACCATATCCAGGAACTGGCGTAGACCTTTGACGGTCAATCGCCACAAACTCAAAACAAAAAAGTGGCTCTTCTATAACCTTCTATAACCAAAGTAATCATTAGAAATCATACAAAGCAATATAAAACTACAATTCTCCAGAAAGCGACCGTTATGGAGTTAGTTCGACGGATCAAATTTGAAACTCAAAATGAAAGGCAAACCCTTCGACGACAGACAACAAGCGGGAAACACAGACCAAGTCTGGCTACCTGATAACACAACTTTAATTATTAACATCAACCCAAAAGGAATACTAAAACGTAACTAAGAAATCAAATTCATACGCCACTATTGGCTCGGAAGATCCGAAGAAAGAAAGCGGGGGGCGGCCTTTTGCCGGTTTTATAGACCGCCCACCACCCTTGACGCATCGCTAAATTCAACATGGGCTTGCGTTTAGGCCTCTGCAGGAAAGTGATACTCCGGGACGGAATTACCTTTTACTTGTGACATTACTTGTTCATCCTAAGCCGTCGGGTACGTCCCAGTAATTTTAGAGCTGGAAGTTATAATCAAAAGTTAGAGTTAGAGATTTGTGTGTTGTACGGTCGGTTTGTGTGGTGTCACAATAAAAGTGCTCCGAGAAAATATAGGGAATTTTTTGTGTCGCTATTGATCTACATCCCACGTCCATAACATATCGGTATCGGATTTTAAACAGAAAACGACTTTGGTCAAGCTAATTTTGTATGTCTCGATCTAACTTGCCTAAAATTACAAATTGACAGTTTAACTCAGGTAAGTGCATAACAATAGTTCTCGCAAAAGCAACCTAAAAAAATCTCAGAGAAATTTCTGAGTAGCTACGCGGCTCTCTCCTGAAGCCTCCGAGCAAAATCAGTTGCACCACGTTACAAGTTACACTTTTAAAAAAGTTAAAAATCTGAAGCTGCATGTCAATTTTTTCAGCAAAAGAAGATTTTAAAGCGTGGAGAGAAAAAGTTTACAATATTCTCAATAACATTTTCAATCTAGACTTTGCAACAAGATGCACATCGAGAGGGATTAATGGAAATATATCAGTCCACAAATTGAAAACTATAAAACTGATCAGTGGTACGTTAATATTAATTCTGTTTTCATTAAGTACAAATATATATAAATTTATATACACTGCTCCAAATCAAAAACGCAGCACCTCCCATGAGAAATATTTGTGAAGTGTTGCGTTTTTTATTTGGACCAGTATATTTAAAGTATTACGATATTTGTTAAACAAACGGAACATGATGAATTGATAAAGAACAATTTTATTAATAAAATAAAACATTTATTTATAACATTATTACTTTTTTTAGTAATAACATCTGTTGGTGATTTGGAGCGTCTCCGGAGGCCAGTCAAATGATGACTAGCATTCCTGACAGTAACTACATAACTTTCCTTTAGTATGTTTCATCAATGTTTTGACGTATTCTTGCTTTATATTCAATTTTGCATTTAAAACATTTAATTTCTTGAACCTAGGATCGAGCAACATAGGAACAGATAGTAAGTAATTGAATTCAAAATTCTTAAAACGCGCTGCAATGCTGTTCCAAATGTGAAACTCTAGGGTTTTACCGATATACCTGAATTTATCCAATAAAAAAATTATAATTATAAATCAATATTAACTGTCGTGTAATAAAAACAAACTATTTTTTAAAACACTTATTTTGACTTTAATTCAAAATTTTAACCAAGAAATACAACATTTGTTAACAATTAACTGTTAATTAACACGCGATTAAAATTCGTATATGTACTATTACTATTACTATGTACTACTATTATATATACTATTAATAAGATCGGCCTCGATCGTGTTACTTGTATTTTACCGCTTCGCCGATGCACACGGGCACCCGAATATCAAAAAGCGTTGATACGCTAAGGAGATGAATCTCTGTTAATGGTGAAGCGGCCGCTTTGAGCTCGCACTTCGAAATGACGTCGGAAAACGAATTTTCCTACGTCCTGACAACACGTATAATGAAGGTCCGGTGGAAGAGCACTTCTCAGAATTTTGGAGATATGATTTCCAAAATGTGTTTGCCATAAAATCATATTCAGCACGATTTTTTGTACCGTGGTAATGAACCAAGGTGAAAAGTTTCAACTCGTAGCTGAAGTCCGGACAAAGATGTTTCTTGTCCAGATATGCCATATGGTATTTTGAAAAATTTTGTATTTGTTTTTTAAGATAGTAACACGACCGAGGCTCTTTGTTCGCGACGAGGCCCTTACTGAATTAATTTATTACACTCAACTTAAATAAGGAATCTAAACAAAATATTATTTACTTGATAATAATTCCCGTATTTTATTAAATTTATGATTATTTATAATGAATAAGTTTAGTGTAGTTGCTACGGAACATTAACCTAATGTGATACACTAAATATTATTCGTATAGATAGTCCTCTTCTATCTAGTATTTTTATCCCTTCGTTATAATGAGCTAAAATGAATGTTACGCTAAAAAATTATTGATTTAAATATTTAACTCATTCATAGTTCCAAGGTTTCAAATGTTTCCATTGAAGACAGTGAAAAAATGTATTTTTGTGTGTGTCAGTCGATCAAAGTTCTCCAAATCTTAAGTAGGTTAATTATTTTCAACTACAGATAGATTATTTAACGGATAGAGGATACTAAGTGGGACAACAAATGCGGTAAAAATTTATGTGTATAAAATATCAGTATGATAAACTATTTCAATTTATTACAAAAGTTGTGTCTGCCAACATTTTGGACTTATATTTTTACATAAATCTTACCCATTAATCTGCACTCTGGCGTGCAAACTGTTAGATATGCCTACGTTATTTGATTCATTTATTAATACATTTAAAACGGAGAAAAAGAGCTCCATGGTATTATTCGATAACTCATTGCCTGTAAACATTATCTCTACTTCAGACAAACGATCAAATTATTAGTATATTAGTAATTATTAATATTATTTATTAGTAATTAACTATAAATTTTTTTTTTTGAGTGCTAAAAGAATTGTTTGATGAAACTGTTCTCTAATTTTATTGATAATTTATACCTTTGGAGAAAGATACACAAGATAGAAGCAATTGACGGAGACACGGTTTTCAAGTACGTAGAATGTGCCCACCAATGATGATGTGTAGCATTCAAAAGTATGAATATCGTGCTACAATATGCGGCATTAACTTCGACCGTGAAGATGAAGATGATGTAACATCTGGTGAAGAACAACCATTCAGCATTTGAAAAAAAAATCTTCAGATTTTTTAAATAGAATTTTCTAATGACTCTAATCAATATAAGAAAACACGCGTGACTAAACACAGTTTCAATTAATATTTGGGAAAACGTCATTCATATCCAGTTTTCCATTACCGGACAATGAAAAATTAAAAACTTACAACGATCATCTTATGCGATTAGTCATTAGTTTGCATAATGTCGAGGAAGAAGAAAGAAACAATCTAATTACTGCGAAGGAAATATCAAAAATTTATTACGACAGAAGAACAAATTTACTAAGTTTAACGCCAGGAACATTTATGATTCTCAAAAGGGTTTACGAATAGGTAAATCATGAGTCAGATTTGAAGGTCCATTTAGAATTATAAAATTGTTGGACAATAATAGAGTTAAGCTATGAATTCGACACGAAGATAAAATAGTCAAGTAGACAGATTAATTTAGTAGCCCTCAGTTATTGTCCAGTTACATTGGTTTATATCACATTAGTTCAGTCATATTATATTAGCCTATTTAGAGCCTTCCTCTCAAATTAATGAAAAAATTTCAGTTTCTGCAATAATGTTATCGAGAAGACTTTGTCATTCGGGCTTCTTAAACCCATAAGAATTATCATTTAAGGAAATAGATATGGAGCTAACGCAAGTTTCTAAAAATGTAACGTGGTTTAATTTTCCTTCAGTCATTGAGTGCGTCACATCACCATAAAGTATAGTTGAAAAGTGAAAATGTCTTTCCTTTGTCACATTCTTTTGTTATATCTTTGTGTAATTAATACTTCGATATGTTTATCTTTAATAACGACATTTTATTTCCGTCCAGATATATAGATATGCAGAAACGGTTTTCTAATAAATATTTTTATTGTATATTTCCTTTCAAGGAATTGATATTGCTAGTTGTTTACGTGAGTTTGATATTTGGATTATCGCTATGGGATGTGCATTCTTTAGCCTACGAATATCAAAGATTATTAATCAAATGCACAAATGCATCAAACACCGCACATGTCGCGCAGTTCGACTCAAGACTAATTGGGTCAGTTATATTTAGGTCAGTCACGTCATGACAACCTATAAGCAATCCTGTAAGGTTACTTAAACGTTCGATCTCTATAACAATGTCATATCGAGAAGACGTTGTCATCTGAGCTCTCACGCCCATAAAAATTATAATTAAAGGAAATAGGTATGGAGCGACCGCGTGTTTCCAAAAATGTAACATGGTCCAATTCACTCTCAGATTTCAAATGTGTGAGATAGACAATAAAGAGTAGTAAAAGTGATCAGTGATTGTGCGTTATTTCTAACACCCTCAATAACAACAAATTGGCGCAGTTAGTACTCTCAGTTATCACACGGTCATCACCAGCAACGATAATAGATGCCACCATTGTAATAAACTCCAAGGTCACCGAATTTACAATCAAAAAAACTATTTTGAAATCATTCAAAAAGCAAACGTTCCTGTCAAAGATATCACCGCGGAGACACGTCTAATACAAATGGACAGAATATTGTATTCGAATGATTCGGAGCAATATTTGTGTAAATTTTATGCAATGGACCTGTGCAGCTTTGATGAAAGAATTTTTGAAGGTGTCAACTGGCACGTCATCATAAAAAATCCGCGATAAAACGATTGGCATTGCCCAAGGTGCGACAACCAAATATTAGAGAAACAAAAATCAAGGAGCTGTTTTTCGTGTATCGCCGAAATTGTCCGGTTTGACAAACAAACTTTAGATGACCGTTAAAACATTAATATTCGAAAAGGATATTATTCCTCCAATTAACGAAAGTAATAGCAATGATCAACCCTCACACAAGTAAAAGGAAAATTTGTAGTGTGGATTGCTTCAAACATTGGAATTTTTTCAAAGATTTGTATCTTTGGAAAAAGATACACAAAATTGAGAAAATCGACAACAACGTGGAATTTAAGGGCGCGGATTGCGACATAACTTGGGGAGTTATACGCCCGGCGATAAACTGCGATTCCAGTGATAATAGTTTGACTTAATTCACTTAACCCTAAAAGAAATAAGAACAATTTTGAAGAAAAATATAAACAAAGCATTTTCTTTTCATAACTGCAAGTGTTTCAAACAATAGTTACCATTTTTCTACGTGACCAATGCTTTATCAAAAGTGCTAACGTTGTGTACAATTTGCGCGTACGAACTTTTGGCATTCGAATCTGCTCACGAGGAGCATTTCCTGTATTTTATGTGTAAAAATCCACCAGTGTCATCAGATTCCTGTGTTTGATGCCATATTGAACTTTACATCGTTCGACCTGCCTCCGAGTGCAAAGATTATATCGACACGTCAACGAGGATCCACAAACGAAGCTGCGGTTTGATTTCGGAGCATAGGATATCAAAAATCTGCGGAGAAACAATACCAACGACCATGATTCATCGAGATCTGTAAGTGGGACTCAGCTTAGCGCTTAACATCGAAGAATGAAAACTTATTGAACAATAATATTTTTAACAAAACAAACTTGCGAAAAACCTGAAAACAGAGTAACAAGACAAACGAGAGTTCCTGATTTAAAATCATTCGACAACAAATTATTTGGCAACATTAAAATAGAAGTCGTCGAGATAGACTCAAATTCGTCCAATACACTTTACACAGAGATAGTAGCAGACATGGCTGAAGAAGGACAAACATATAAGCTCCTGTTATATCCCAGTGTCACATCCTTTGCTGTATCTTATTTCAATTAATACTCCAATATGTTATCTTAAACAACGACATTTTATTTCCGTTCGCGAATAC
>JAQQRF010001147.1:0-15964 GCA_030523145.1 Trissolcus brochymenae
GAATCGAAACGAAGGCGCGCGCGCAGCGCGCGCCGAGGTATTTAAATTCATTTTGTAAAATTTCAAAATCTGATGGGGGAGAGCGCGCGAAGCGCGCTCAACATTCTAGTCCATATATATAAAGTTGATGTTATCGTGAAGTTGGATATGCAGCCAATTCACGCGTTATCGTTTATATTTAATTGACAGGCGGCGTGTTTGTTTTGTTTGATTGACCAGATATTTGACAGTTTTATACAAGAAAAAAATATTGAACTTGAATAATAAGTCGTGTTGAGGATTAAGTTGGTTGCAGATCGGACCGTTGGTCAAAATCATGCGTCGTTGCTTTATTTGGGCTAGGATATGAACAAGACTAATATATTTTGACAGGACAAAATTGTGACATTATCAAATGAATAACCTACGTACTCAGCGGTGGCTTTTTATTTTTTGAAAGAACTATACTCCAAATTTTGACATGATGATGGAATGAATGATCTACGAACAGTAGGTTGGCTAAATCATTGGTGGCTTTTTATTATATATACAGGGTGTCCCATTTTAAATTACCTCTTCGATTATACCGGAGCCATATTAGAGATGGTAATTTCAAATGGGACACCCTATATATGTATATGTATAATATATATAATTGTAAATATATTAATTTTTTTGTTTAATTTGTTAAAAAATATGTATTTAATAAATAAAATAGAAAAATTTGAACCATTAAACTGTAGCGTACGCGCTCTTTTCTAATATTAATATATCTAGTATACTCATTTATGCTGTGTTTAACAATTAAATTATTATCGTTCATCAAATTGTATGCATTTTCAGTAATTGTCTAATCAAAATCAGAAAATTGTTGTATTCAAATTATATATATCTAGTAACAGATTGCATAATTAGTTAAATCAGCAAAAGTTACCACGAGTGAAAATAATTTTATGTTCTTTCAAAGAACAGTATCCTAAATTTTCGATAATAAACAAAATACTTCTATCTGCGCAGCAAACGACAGGTTCACTTTATCTCAGTCTACAGTTTGCCCATGCAGGTAACACGATTCGCAAGAACTTAAAATATATTTAATCTGTGATATATTGTGTAATCTGAAGAAAAGATCGATGTACCATGCTTGCGATCTCCGATACCTAAGATGTCATGTTGGAAACGTAAGGACGCTTGCTCGGATGAAAGCTTCTATGCCACGAGCTTAGATTGGTTTTGCATAGTTTCACGTGTCGGGAATTGAGTTATAATTACCTTAGCTCTTGTAACGGGAGGATTCTGTAGCGAGTGCTACACGACCCGAGATAATAAATTAATACAGAACATCGCGCAAAATGTAATGTGAGCCTAACTACAGAGCCTTGCTGGCCGGAGCTTAAAAGCATACTCCTCTGACTATAGTGAACAATCATCTCTTAGATGATGCACGCAATGCTAACAAAAATATCGCTTATTTGAATCAATGTAATTTTCTGAAATTGACAAAAATGGATTGATCTATTTTTCGTCACATGTTCTTTTCTTATCAGATATTGATTTCTTTTAAAATGTTGCATTATCTATCTGCTGAAAAATATCAAATTTTTATAATAAGTAAAATCGATTGAAAACAACTATTATCGTCTGGCGAGACATGAGTAATCAAAATTATCGAAGCAGTCGCCTGATGATTTGATATTCATCAGGTGATTTTAGTTTATATTTTTTTGATCTCGCCTATAGTGAGATATCATACATTTGATGGTATCATAAGGACGTTTATGAAGTGGAATGTACCAATATGATGAAAGTAATTGTATCATCACTATTTATCAATGTTAATTCAAAGGTGCAGAAATTAAGGACAGTATTTTTATCAATGTAATTAATTTTTAAAACATTAAAACCATCTTATTATTTTCTTCAAAAGCTTTACTAAGCATACTTTTTCATTCTAAAAAAATTTTTTTTTTGTTTGAGAAATAATCTTGATCTCGCAACATCATAAATTATATAATACATTTTCATTGCTTTTAGAAATAACATTGTTTGACAATTTCCATTGTTGATTCATTTGTGAACAACATTAAATAAATTAACAATAAGTGTACAAAAGTTAAACTTTTGCAAAAAAGAGAAGCAATAACGAACAAGAAAAAAATCGAAAAATAGGAGAAAAGATTGAATTTTAAAAACTATACGAGTATTAAATTTTTAAAAGAAACGAGAGGCAAACATCAATAAGAATGTACTTACTTCAGAATTCAAATTTATTTTGATGACTAAACTTATCCGCCCCTTCACAGATGAAAAAAAAATTTTAATTTATATGTCTCATTGCGGCTTTTTATAAATGTCTATCTATATTAAAAATAAGTTTCCTGCCGACCCATTGAACTTTTTGGTATGCAGTAAATACGCAACATATTTTGTACACATTTGTGTTTTTAACTATTTTTGTAGTATACATTCTGCATACTGAAAATGTCCATATTTAAAGAACATATTAGCGAAAAAAAAAATGAATTGTCTACCTATATTCAAAAAAAAGGATGATAAAAGGCAACAAAATTGAAAAGTAGGAAGAAGAAGGGAAAAAATAGAACAAGAATAAAGGATAGGAAGAGAAAAAAGATTTGAAGGATAGAAAAAGGAGAAAAGAAGAGAAGGAACAAGGAAGAATAAAGATTAAAAACAGAAATGAAGTAAGCAAAGAAAAAAAAGGTGAAAAAATTGAGAAAAATAGATGCATGAAGAAAAGAAAGAAGAAACGAAGATAACTTATTTTTAAAATTTTTTTATTTATCGAACCCAGTTGGTGGTTTAAGTGAATTAATTTTGAAATAAAATCATTGAAAAAAGATGGAAAAAAGAGGTTTAAAAAAAGAAAAAAAACGATTTTTTAAAAGTATAGAAAGCGGATTTATTATAAAAAAAAACGAAAAAAAAAGAATGAAAAGGGGATTCAAAAAAGAGGAGAGAAAGAAGAAGAAACAAAAATTTCTTAAAAGGATGGAAAGAAGATTCAAATAAAGATTTAAAAAACGAAACAAAAAGCAAAAAAAGTGGATTTATATAATATAAAAGAAAAAATTTATTAAAAAAATCAAAAGGGGGTTGGCGCGCGTAGCGCGCAGGGTACGCAGTCCGCTCGATTCGTAAAGAAAATATTTTATTTATATTTCCAGAATATATTTTTCGTCCGCGTGGGCCAATTTAAGTTACAAGAATACAATGCAATTTAATTTTGATTATAATGATTTCCAACAGTGAACAAAAAAACTTAATTAATAATTAAGTTAATAAAATATTTTTCATAACACGTGCTGTGAAACCGACTTTTTTCCGTGTCGATTTTAGTACGGAAACTCTTATTTTGCCGTACCCTACACGGAAAACATTTTCCGTACTGTTTTCTGGAATAGCGTGTGGAAACTGCAGTACGGAAAATGTTTTCCGTGTAGGGTACGGCAAAATAAGAGTTTCCGTACTAAAATCGACACTGAAAACAGTCGGTTTCACAGCACTTGTTATGAAAAATATTATGTAGGACTCGTAAGGAAATTGGTGAATACGGGACTCGTGGTTCCACTCGTCCCGCGTTCACCAATTTTCCGTACTAGTACAACAATATACTATTAAATTCTTGCGAACAATTGCAATGCTAACTAATTCGAGTTTAGAACAAGTTGATGAACAAGTCGTAATTTTTTTTTTCCTGGGGAAATGATGAATCCATTTAAAAGTAAAAGATTCTTTTTTTTCAATACCAAAGATCCAGTTTAAAAAAAAGTTTTAACGTAGTGCAAACATGTTTTACATTTCTTAATTATAGAGAGAGTGCTTCAAATAGACACCTCCACATTCAAATACTCATCTATTATAACATACAAAGTAATAAAAAATTTGAACGCTAAAATACTTCATCGAAATTTGACAGAACATGAAAAATCATGAAATCATGAAAAAAATTTGGAAGAAAATAGAATTAACATTGAAAAAAAAAATTATTTGGCGCGTAAAACGCCCAACATTTTCGGCGCAGAACCATGTCACTAATTGTGTTTTGCTATTTATACAAGTCACTTCATAAGTGGAAAATATTACATAATATATACATAACAATAATGCTATAAATATATTTATGACCGATCGTTTCAAAGCGGTATTTAAGAAATTATGAAAATTAACAAAACATTTGTGACAGATGTGTTACCCTTTAAAAATTAATGGCAACTTTTTGTTATGTGCCGAAGGGTCTAAAGAAGACTTGTAATTTTTTTTAGATGTGTGCCGACGATCTGTAAATTTTTACTTCTTCATCTAAGCGGCCGTTAATTTTGGAGTTGCTCATATACGATGCAAAAATTTTTAAAGATCACAACTTTACGAAAAAACTTATTTTTTTTACGACTGATTTCCTTTTGTTACATATGTATCAACGACTAACGTTTACATCGAACACTACACATCATCACTTAACGTCAAAAATGCATGAAACTGTAATTTTTTTTATTGTGGATAAGCAAATCACACTCTTCCGCTTATAATTATTCACTAGCTCTATTTAATTAAAATTGAAAGTAATGTCGTTAATTTCCTGTTTAACATCACTTTAAATTTATACAAGGAACCATAGGAAACAAAAGAATACCCATCAATACGATTTGAGCCCATTGTCTCAAAAATGTAAACTAAAGGTTTTAGTCCCCTCATGATCGGATAAATAATTTGGAAATATAAATTAAATATATTTTTTTTATGTAACATATATTTGCAGCAATAAGTATGGTGTCTGGTTCATATATTTTTTATAAATTCCAGTATATAAATTAAGGAAATATAAAAAAAAATATTTTATATAAATAAATTAAAAATTTTTATACCTTGTGTATATATCATGTATATTTCAAACATAAAGCAGTAATATCTTATACAATATTTATATAAATGTAATGGCATAAGGCATAAGCTTATATACACATGTAATAAATATTGACAACGCAATATTTGATCCCAGACAAGCTCATGTAACACTTTTGTGAGTTTATTAAAATTATAACCTTATTCTAAAGAATAGTGATATTACATCTATCAAAGTTGATGAAAGATCGATTGTATAATAAAAAAATTTTTAAAAATGCATAATATAAAAAGAAATATTAAGACTATTTGAATGATCAAAAAATCGATACTAGAAAACGTACGATGCATATCTAAAAAGATAGATAAGATTCATGAGAACACCAAAATTGTAGTCTTTTTAAACTTCCCGACAACTAACGATATCAAAGGCATTGTCAATATGTATAGAGTATCAACGATAGTTTCCTAATAGAAATTAAGTCAGGCTTTTATTTGGCGTCTAATGCCCCCCCCCCTTTTAGTTTGCCTACAGAGGTAAACAGAAATAAGCCTTAATTAGGAATATTAGGTTAAACGTGAAAATTTTGTTCAATGTATGCCCGAATAGCTAAGGCAGCTACAGCTATAAACTCATGAAGTTAATAAATCTAGGAAAGATCTTACTTAGGTTGAAAAAGACAAACTTAAATGAGAAACTGAATCTACCTCATAAAAAAAATAATTTCCGCTTATTTTTGTACCGGCATTTATTGTGGAATTTTTTGGAACAATCATCCCCTATGGGGCATGTTATCTTTGATTATATGTGTTCTTGGGTCTTGGGGCCAACGAATTTGGTTCGCAAAGTTATTCACGTTCTAATCTTCATGTCTTATGATTTTCTCAATGATATTTATTTTAATTAATCAATGATGTATTATAATAATTTATAATCAAATAAAAAATCACAATTGAATAATTTTATTTAATCATATAATTTTTGTCATTTAAAATTGACAAAAAGAAATGATAAAAATAACACATTTTCAATTTTTTTTTACAATTTACGATTTAAATTTTTATTTGTTGAAATTCAATTGGTAAGCGTTAGATTGATTTTCGTTAATCATTTTTTATCATTTGTTTATTGTATTGAATATCGACCGTTTAATACGTTGTGCCTGTCAAAGAAATTTTGTGGAAGAAGTAATTCAATAATTTTTATTAAAAATTGTGAAAGTGAATATCTTTGGTGGAAAGTCGGAAATCGCTTAATCGAAAGCTAATTTATTAGATTTGGAAATCTGATTTCTTTTCAACTATTAATATCAGGTATTATTATAAAGATAAGTTAGTAAATGTAATTAGTTGGTAAATTATAGTTTGCAGGTAAGTTTTTATTAAATAAATCAGTGTGTGTTACAAGCAGTGCCTGTAGCAAGTACGTCTGCGGCGTGTAAAAAACCAGAGCCTACTATGGTGAAATGATGGGTGAAGGAAAGACTCCTTCTTCAAATGCGACGAACAGCATTGCATTGTGTTGTCAGCAAAACCGGAAACAACGTATGATCGGTCAACTCGGGTGGATGGAAGCCAGCACAATTCAACGTCCTTGCTTACGATAAAACTAGTCGAGGATTCATAATTGTACAACAAAATGAATCAGCTGATTAACATCATATTAGGATCGCACAGACAAGTGTGAAAAAATAAGATAAATACTTTTTCGACTAAGAAACTTTGAGTTGATTCGATTGTGACCTATTCTCCAGAGAACGGACCATTTAAAATAACAAAAACAAAAACAATTGAACCAAAAACAAATAGTAACAAAGAAAATATTAACGACATTACGGACAAAAAACGACAGATTAGTGAAAAAGGTAAGAGTGAAAAGAGAAACATAACGAGATAAATTAAAAACGCGATTAAGATGGAAATGATCAATAAAGATAACGACAAACAATAAAGTTCGATTATTTTGCAGAATTTTTTTATTCAGAATTAAAAATTCTTGAATTATTGTACAGTGCAAACGAAAGAGTTAAAACTCCCTTAGATTTGAATGAAGCAGTTATTGAAAAATGGAAGATTGAGGTTAGAGATATATTAATCAACGACGACATCGGATATAGAATTAAAAACGAATATCTCTGAAAGGGACAAGGCTTAAGGAAGTGTTATGAGTGTGAAAATAGTGCTATTCATGTAGCAACTTAGTGCCCTAGACAACTGAACAGAAAGGCAAATTACTGAGGAGGGCACTAAAATAACAATTTTCGTGCGAAAAATTAAATCAACATTGACAATAATCAGAATCTACATGCTCATAATAAGACAGTTCATGACTAGAGATAATCGAGAAAACAGGCGTCACAATCGACAATCATTAAACAAATGTAAAAAAGGAAAAGGTAACTACGGTCAATCTGAAAGACAGTTTAACTCAAAAAGGAGCAGTCATTAGCAACAAAATACAACAATAACGCTAGCAAAAAAAGTAACCTAAACTCACACAGTGTTCAACAATGAACGAACAGGTATGTACAACGTTGGTAATATTAAAGGTGTGCCTGTCATGTAATAAAACTGATAAAAACTCAGGCGAAGATTTATCTTTTATAGTCGATTCTGGGGCTCCAGAGCACTTAACGAATACAAAAGACTTTTTTTTTTTTTTTTTTTTTTTTTTTTTAAATAGGCAGGGTCAGTGCAATCAAATGTGTCAATGATGACCTGATTTGCAAACTGAAGGCAGAAGATTCTAAATCCAAACTACTATTCAAATTAAAAGATGTTATTTATTTAGATGCACTGACACAGAACTTTCAATACGACAGTTTGCTGAAGCAGGATACGAAATCAAACTCGTTAATAAAAAGGTGATCATCGAAAATCCGAACACGAGTAAAGTATTCACGAGTGGTATGTAGAATAGTCCATATTGGATAATAGAATTCCCAATTGATAAATCAAAATCGTCAACGGTAACTGCGTTCGATACAAACGTGTTAAGTACCAAAATACGAACTCCGAACAATCCAAGTCTGATCGAACAATGAAAGAAGATTTAATTGTTAGAAAGATGATTACAACTTTAGAAACAATAACGAATTTGTCTGAAAACGATAGTAACGATAGTAACAACAGTTAAAAAAAAGTGAATAAGGAAAACACAATTACGACAGTCGAACCAATTTCTGACCGATCTTATATAATATCTAGGTTTGATAGTAAAATGGTTTAACGGAAGATCACCAATACTTTTAATTTACCCGAAATTGCATTAAGAAACAAAGATGAGATATCGCATATTAATAATGCACAGACGATGAGTAATGCTTCGTTAGAAAACTTTTTATAACTATAAAAATTCTGGATAGGAAACAAATAGTTACAAAAAGTAAATTTTAATGACTGTATTCTATACTGCAAGATATGTGAAATTACAAAATAAAAAACATTGCCTTTCAAATTTGAAAGAACAAGAACAGCTCAACCATTGCCACTCGGATGTGGCATGAAAAATGTTACCACCATCACATCCATTTGGATACCAGTATATTTCTGTTTTTGTAAATGACTTTTCACGATTGGCTCAGGCAAATCGAATGCAAAACAAAGAACGAGACTGGTAATTGTCTCGAATCTTTCACTAAGTACTGCAAATTTGTTAAGATATAACGAATAAGGTGCGCTTTTGTGAATGGATTAAGGAAGCGAATATACAAGCGAGTTTACAATCGAAGTACTCAAAAAGAAAGGGTATGGAGCATAAGTTTACATGTCTTGACACTCCACAGCACATTGAGGTTGCGGAAATTTTTAATCGAACTATCCAGAAGATGGTTCGAGTCTTCATTTTTGAAGTTTTAGTTTAGTTTTAAACGTGACTGTCTACGTTTATAATTGTACTCCACATAATTCGATCGAATTCGAGACTCCTTCATACAAAATTCGCACGAAACTATCATCATGACATTAATCAAATTGAACACTTTGGTTGTGTAACTTATTAGTCGATCATGCACAAACTCACAACTAAATTCTCAAATTGTGCGATTCGCGGGATTTTGGTGAAATACAGCCATTCGGCTTATACATTTGTAAACTCAGAAAACGGTAAATGTTTCAAGTCGTCAAGAAGGACAAGATCGAGTAATAGCCAACAGAATCAAAATCAATCAATTGAAATGATTGGTTTTAAGTTTTTGACGAAAAAAAAAGACAAAAAGAGAAAAAAAAAAATTCAGACTTAATAACAACGGATGGAGAGAAGATTGTTAAAAGAAGAAGGCCAAGAACTGTCACAAACGGAGGGAGATAACGACCGTAACACAGGTAAACGACAGAAAAAATTACAGTATTAAGAGAGTCTTACTTTACTTTAAGTAGGAAAATCAAAGATACTAATGACGGATGCACTTATTTAATGATGATTAAAACGGAATTTGAATTTCCTCAACTTGTCGATGAATCAAATGAAACAATAAACAGAATTAAAGACGAAATTTCACATAGTTTCTTCACGACGATCAACAACGATCCTTTGACTTTTCAGGGAGAATTACAGTCTCCAAATAAAAACGAGTGGTTAGTTCCAATTAACGAAGAATTAGATTCTATGGAACAAAACAAGGTTTAGGAGATTGTAAATAGACCAACTGTAAATGAGAAAAAAGGGGTTTTAAATAGTTTATTGTTTTAAATATGTTTTCAAAACGAAGACAGAAATTGATGGAAAAATTAGATTTAAAGCAAGATCAGTTTCAAGGAGTTTTAAAGATAAGAACATATATTTTAAAGGAAACATATGCTTCTGTATCTAGATTGACTTTGGATCGACGCTTTTATAAATATTTATAATCTTGAAACAGTACAGTTGGACGTGAAGACAGTGTTTTCAAAACGCCAAAAAGTCCAAAGTTCTTAAACTACAAAGAGCCATATACGGTCTCCGAATCAGTCCGAAACGATGGAACGAGAAGTTTACGACAGCAGCGAATTTGAAACCACCTTCAAACCAGGTAAAAAGATGGGGATTTTGTTATTGTAAGTTGACGGCATATTGTTAGCCAGTAATGACGGTAATAAACTTAACGAAATAAAAACAAAACTTATGAAAGAATTCAAAATGTCTGATCTAGGAGAGGCTACAAGATATTTAGATATGAATATTTGACAGGACCGGTAAACAAAAACAATTAGTATCATTGCAGAAAATTACTCTAAGGATATAATAAACAAATTTGGGTCTGGCAACCTCTACCCTAAAAACACTTCCATGGTTACCCGACAGATTGAAAATCGTGAAGGAAAGGAACGAGAGGATCAAAATAATAACGACAGTTTTGATAGTAGAGAAAAAGTTCGTGCATCGTACCGTGAAATGGTGGGCAGTTTACTTTATTCAGCAGGATCATATGCTGTAAATGTTCTTAGTCGTCATCAATTAAATCAAACTGCACATGAGTTCAAAATAATATAAAGACTTTTGCAGCACTTTTTCATAAATAAAATTATATTCCTTTATCAACCTGCTAGGTGAAATATGTATCTATGAGGCATATTAGGAAGTAATCTCTATTTAAAGTTCTACGTCACGACTTTTAGATAAAATTTTTCTTCCAGTTATTATTAAGTGTGACAATAATGTAGCAAATGTCTGTGCCAGTATTAACAGTGGTAACAAATTAAGACACTTGACAGATGTACATAGAGTTCATCTCAAAGAATGTGTAAACCTGAAACGAATAAATATAGAGTGGGTGTCAACTAAGAATTCATTAGCTGATATTATAATATGCCTTTATTATTATAAACACATAAACAATTCAGAGTGTCTCGAATATGTAATCTTAGACTTTTCGTTTAAAATGTTGAGATTAATATAATATTATATAAAACTGAGATTAACTAATATTATATAAAATTACATCCTAAACTTAGATCTTCCTAAGTTTCATTTTTAGAAAAAAGTGTCAGATATGTACTAAAATGAATCTTCATTAGCGCGCCAATAGAGGCGCTGAATGTTCAGATGTGCGAAAAACTGTCATACAGATGTATGTTAAGGAGTCTCAGTTAAGTTCTAAAGAAGCGACTTTACGAAGAACAATAAACGATCTTACCTAAACATATAGTTAGTTTGTTTTATTGTGGCCACTACTTGAAATAAATATCAATATTTTGAATTATAATTTCAGAAATGTCAAAAGATCGTCATTAAATTTGATTTTGAACCACAAAATAAGAGATCGACCCCTTAACTAAATTGATTTATTCTAAGTAAGACCTTTTAACAAAACGAAACAGTTGGAATTCAATTTGAATTTCTATTAGAATAAGAATTCAAACAATCAGTTCAAGCATTCAAGCTAGTAAAACCTATTAGATCCACTTTTCAGGAAACTATTGGCTAGTAGTATAACCTACTATTTGTCCGACGTCTTCCTATCAATGTCTACAACTCTGACCTCGGTATGGTGACAGATTGCCACAAGAATGTTATTTATCAGGTGAAAACTTGTTTCAGTGTTTTCAACCATTAAAAAGTACATAGCTCATAGTTTTCATGTTTCTAAAAACAAACATTTCATCGATGATGTAAAAGTATGTCATGAGCAAATAAATATGTCAATGTAAATACGTTATAACGATGACAAATAACCGAGTTTTCTCTTGTGAACGCAACAGTTTTCTCCTGTGTAACCGAAAGATGTACGCAAGTGGTACTGTGAATGTGAAAGAATGGAGGAAAAACGGAACTGGGAGATGTCTGTCGTAGCATGGATGGGGGCGGAAAAGAGGTACGTAAGGCAGCGGCAAGGCGGTGGAAGAGTAGACGCATGTATTGATTACCATTCTAGCTGGTAGCAATGCCCGGAGATCGTAGGAAAGAAATGCAGCTTTCGCCAGTGTTTGCGTTAGTTAACAATGGCTGTAAAAATTATATTCGACATACAAATTTTCATTTGCAGAATTCAATAACCACCAGGGATGCTTTGATTCAACAGCTAGTTAAGTTTTGTAATATTTTACAAACTGTCTGCCAACTACAAGCAAATAAGACTAAAATTTGTAGTGGTAAAGTAAAAATTATAAAAATATTTCATTCCCAATGATTTCTGTCTGAATCTAAAAAGATAATAATTATTGTAAGATTCTCTCATAAATTTTTCGGAAATAATATTTTCAGATTTTTAATCAGAAAAGTTTTCAGTGAAGACGAGAAAAAAAGCGATTAAGAAAAAGTTAAAATCAAAAATGGACATTTGTTTACCATCAGAGATAATAATACTTCGACAATAGCAAAATAAGAGCCAAAAAAATTAAATAAATTAAACAAAGTTTGGTTATAACTTTGAGTCTCTAAGATAAAAAAAACACTAAAGACGGTGAAACCGCAGTTGTGCACTAATTTTTTTCACTCCTATGAAACTCCATCTTCATAGTTGGTAGAAAACAAATGAGTGATTGAATTGAAACTTTCCAGGCGGCGACTTCTGAGTCCCTGGGATTCACGCAACTCTCCAAGAGTTGGGTTTCCCTCATGATTCCGAAAGGACAGCTTTTCAAGGTAATCGAGAACTGTTTTCACAAATATTAGCGCAACTTCGTTGCTCGAGTTGGACATTTACACAGAATTTGCATTTTGCATGTGAAATAGCACATTCAAATATTAAGGTTCATTTATCATTTCGTCTCTACTATTATCTTACAATTTACTGAATGACGATTTTGATTGTGCGACAAAAGAAATCATTCGTATATCAGATAAGTAACTCTTTTTCAGCACTTCTGCAGTAAAAATCGACATTTTATTGGGTCATGTTTTTTTGTCTTTTTATTTTACACTCTTAAGCTTTTGTCCTTCCATTATCATATTTTACCTAGCGAGTAAAGCAAGTTCGATTTTTGTGATTCTCGAGGATAAAATCGTTCGTCACATTAATAATAATGAGACCAACGTAGCGTCTGGCGGGGATGTTCGTTCACATTGTCTCATCGCTGGAAACGTACCACGCGCCGCGGGAGAGTAGTACGTTGGATTTTTTATGCGGCTCAACCGCCACCCCTGCATTATGTAAGGCCCGAAGCGACGAGCCTGCACGCCGAGAATTATATTAAGGGAAAGACGGCACATGCTATACCCTTAGGGGAGTTTCGCGCCCTGAGACGCTTCCTACTCTACCTTATATCTTTTTTTTCAACTCTTCTTCCTCTGCTATTTCTAAATACATTTTTTCTTGGAACATGCGCCTATTCGAAAATTTTTTCTAATGACCTGTTTTCTGACATTTTTGTTAAAAATTAATTCTATCCGTATTTATATATTCATCTGTGGTTTTTTTACTATGTTTGATTATACCAATTTGTATGGTTTTTCTGTAGCGTTCTGGAGAAGAGTTGTTCGAGTCTTCCTAAATACAGCATTGAATAACACAGTTTGAGATTGAACTGAATTTCTGTGTTGAGTTATAAAATTAAAAAATCATTGCAAGAAAATTTCATTTTTTACCGTAGTGATTATATTTTCAATGTTCAACAAAGCTGTCAAGATATCTGTATTAATAGACCCTGCAGATCCTTATGCACGTTTGTAATGTGATCAACGGTCGACTCGGTTCTGTTTCGGTGCATCGTATAGCTTAGCTACGAAATGCTATTCAACTTCACTGTGTGATAAATGATAAACGGTAGTATTTACGTTATTATTCGTCGTTTGATACTACCCAACTGAATTTCACGAATGCGTCAGTATAGTATAGGATTAACACTGTTAGACAACTATGTCTGATTCTGACTGAACAGTGATTAGGTAAATTTAAAATTTTTTAAATATTCAAATATATATAAAAACTGGAAAAATTGCGACAATATTAATATTGAAAAAATTCAGTAAAGACTATAATCTCGGCTCATTTACGTGATTCAGTTTCTTCTATATACTTTTAAAACTTGATACAATTGTTGTTACATGTTCACTATCTACTGTATAATTTTTGTAAAGTGTCCATTTGTGCAATAGGGGTTGAATTTTTATTTAGTTATAAATTTATCATAAGAATTTATGTTCATGTTTAATATTATGTATTTAAAATATGAATGATGAAACTAATCTTAATTTTTTTTCAAATTAATATCACTTTATTCTGAAAAATTTGTACATTGAATATTTCTTGGATGTAAAACTTTTTATTAAGGAAAATGAATTCTTTACTTTTACTTCAATTTGAATGATCGAAAATAAGAACTCGAGGTAACAATGAAATATCTTAATAATTAGAGTCCTTTGTGCATAATACCTCCGATGTGGAAATTTAGTTCACTTATCATTTTTGATAAATGTCATGTTCGCTTCAATACTGGCTAACAGTAGTCGTCGCCCTGGGCCCCAACACTGGGCCCAACCACGACAAAAAAATTTGTGCAAACACAGTCTATTGCCCTTCAGAATACAATTTTTTAACACTTGGAAAAAACAATTTAATAAAAATAAGCACTTTAATTTTGAATAAAAGTAATTATGAACATTTGTTGGCACAATATTGTATAAAATTTAGAAAACCAGTAACAATTTAGTCTGGGACAATAGTTCAGCGTTGTTGAGAAGTATAGTAAGATATTTGATATTTATTTATTTATTATTAAGCGTATTAAGTATTTTTTTAAGTATTTTTTTCATATTTATTTATTTATATTTAAAATGCACTAATTGAAATATTCAACTAAATTAAATTAAATTATTATTTAAAATAATTCAAAAACCGCTCGCTTCTCTAGTGATGCAATCACACGAGGGCTGCTGTTCTTCCACTAGTTGAACATTATATTTTTTCTTACAAGTACGGCAATTTTTGGACTATTTGATAATACTGAAGGAATAGAATAGAATTATAATTTAATAGAATTATTTATATTAGCGTCTTGAGACGATGTGTTCGCGGGCGGGTGTTGGGGAGGGTACGGGAGGGAGTTAAAAAACATAAATTTTCATTTTTATACAGAATTTATATATTAAACTTATTAGTTTACATAACTTATTACCTTCAAACAATCGAACATTTTTAAAATTATTTTTAATTGTTATTCTAACACAAATATGATTTAATTTGTTTTATTTAATTAATAATTAATAATTAGTCATTTTATTTGTTGTTTTAAAAATAAAATTGAATTTGTGTTAGAATAACAATTAAAAAGGATTTAAAAAATTTTCGAATGTTTGAAGATAATAAGAAAACAATCATATAAAATTATAACTTTCTTTTTTTATAATTATGCCTTGCAAACTATAGCACATGAATGGTATAGAAGTAAAATGAAATAAAATATATATAAACAGAATGTAAAAAAAGAAGAAATGTAGCAAAAAAAAATTAAATTTTCAAAAGTTGCCAACTTCAGTATGTACTCAGCTAGGTGGGGGAAATCAGTTGGAGAAGTTGATTGTTTCACTATTGTATTCATTTCTCCTACTGTGAGACATTCAAGTCATTCTCCTACTACTTTCAGTTGGAGGAATGGGGGCTTTACCGTACGTGTAAGAAAAACAGTCTTTTGAAGGCATATAAAAGATGGCTTTACAACTCTGTCTAAGCATCGCCTGAGCCATGAGGTCTACTGTTTTATTAAATCTGCTCATTAAAAATTGAGTTTAATTTTTTCTTAAACTCTAATCCGTTCATTATTTTAATTAATTGAAATAAATTTCTGTAACAGAATTTTTTAACTACGGAAAATACGTCTTAATAATGATGTCATATTGTAAGGTTTGGATTAACCAATTCGAAACGATCAATATAATGGTTTACATTAAATTTAACATTCGCTATATATAATAATGTTGGAATTTACAATAATAAATATAAATGCAAAAATGATTTATTGTTTAATAGAATCTTTTACAGTTTAGAAAATTGTTTGTTCTGTTTGTTTACTTAGGATATATAGATATAAAGAAAAGAAATTTTAGAATTGAGCATTTCAACTCGTTTTTCTTTTTTTATGATATGATAATGTTAGACTAAAAAAAAAAGTGAACCAAAATTAATACACGCTACCAGAACATTCGAACACGTCATTTACGCCACGTCACCACTCAGCAGCCAATCACATTATGCCACGCGGCCTAAGGCCC
>JAQQRF010001148.1:0-15946 GCA_030523145.1 Trissolcus brochymenae
CTAGTACCGAGGTCGGTGGCTAGCTGGAAAGTTTGGAACGTGTTATAACATCTTGATGGGAGAAGGCAATATGGGTCATTCCATGGACCTAGGTGTGTCAAATCGAATCTACGGAGCGACGTTGTTGCTGACGATTTGATTTAGTACCAACACCCGCTATTGCCATCTCCCATCAAGATGTTATTTCCGTTTTGCACGGAAAATGCAGGTTCGAGAAATGCGATGGTCTCCAGGAACAAATTCTAACAGAAATCGGTAAGTTTCCAGTTGTGAAACGTTAGTTCATTGTTTGTTCGAACGCAATAACTTGTATTGAATTTATTTGTTTGCTTTTTAAGATCCTTTATTCATGGTCGACTTGTCGTAATTTTCAACAAGGTTGATATAGTTTCATGTGAGATGTTAGAGAAATATATAAAAAGTATTTATTTATCCGTAATAAGTTTGAATAATGTTCAATTAATAAATAACTTTCAATTTTCAATACTTGTTTTAATAAATAAAAAAAATCTAACTTTGATTAATATTCAAAAAGCATTTAACGTTGTGAATTGTAGAACTGCATCAACTCTTTTTATTTAAGTTGAAATTTGTTGGCTGTGCTGGCTTGATATCAATCTAGCACAGCCCTAGGTTTTTTCAATAATATAATTAGTTATACATTTTTTAATGTGGTATTTAATTAGCATTTTTTGTTGTGAAATTAAATACCACACTTTTATTTGTGAGTGCTGAGAAGGTTGTGTCAACTTTATGCATCTGTTTCAAAATCAATTTTTGTATCAAAATTTCGTTTCTTCTTTCGCTTTTTAGAGTCCAAAACACGTCTTCATTGGCCATTTTCAAAAACTCATTGACATTCTTCAAAATTTCCTAGAATATTTAAAATTGTACTCAGGCAGATACAGGGGTCTATCGGGCACATCGGTCAGTGACAAGGGGCCTATACAGATTCTGTAGAAAAGGATAAATAAAAAAAGATAGATAGATAAAATAGATTTTTTTTTAATTTCAAAAACTGATTTCAGGTACATGGTGCCCTGACACTGAAGAAGTATTAATACAACTTTATAATTGATTTTATACTGTTGCTATAAATGTATGTCACTCCGTAATCCTTATATGTTTTTTCTGTTTTTTTTTTATTTCTTATTTTCTGTAACTTTTGAATTCTAAATTGATTTGATCTGTATGACAGAAATAGTATTTGACCGTAACCAATTCTAATATCATATACTTTCATATTCAAAGATAATTGAACCTTGGCATTTTGTCTACAATCTCGTCAAGAATACTTTTTGTTTATTTACCAAATCGATTAACCTTTGCTTGAATTAATAAAAAGTTTAATTAAATATTATTAATCATCTGATACTTAAATGTTGACCTTGAGATAAATTTTGGTTAGGATACTAAAATCATTAGATTCGTGTTAGTTCGTAGCTCATGAAAACGGTACTCGCAGGGGTTAATTTGCGTGCATTCATTAGCGCGAATTTAGTGGAACGTCATGGAAGGGGGCGCATCTCGTTACAGGAGCCGCTCCTTCGCCGTGTTTCTCGCGCGACAAGATTTCGTATGCATTATGATGGCAATGCACGCGTGTTAGTTGTACATAATGCCGACGGATAAAGCGACCACTGCACCTTCCCCTCCCCTCCCCCCTACCGGTATTAATGAAAAGCCGCGACGTTTTAGTAACACAACCCTCGACCAGCGTTTTTGTTCCCTGTTTTTTTTTTAACAGCGCCCTCTCCGATGCGCCTTTTGACTTTTCATTTTCTTTTAATTTTTGTTCTTTGAGTTTTTCTTCCTTGAAAATTTTTTCATTTATTTTTATCTTTTATTTTTTTTTCTTTCAATTTTGTATTTCCTTCTCTTTAGGAAATACAGAAACCTTGAAGAATAATATGGATCGGAGGAGAGGAAAAGACGAGCAGAAAAAAAACATTGCATAACTGAGACTTAAATGCGTTAGCAGATCGTTAGAACCGCGGCGGAAGAAAAATAGCGAAGAAAGTCGCGTGACTCTTCCCTCGGGCGGTTTTTCACATTCAGCGTCATGAGCATAAAGCCTCTCGATACGACTCAAATGCACGTCGTGTATGCGAGGCAAAAAATAAAAAATCACCCTGACAGACCGACTGACTGACTGAAATTAGATGAATTTATAATTAGATAACGATATATTATGTCTTTTATCTATTATAATTTTAAATATAGAGCATTTAAATGTAACTTTAAAATAGTATTTTAGAGTATATATCTACTGGTTAGTAGCGACATTATTAAATAATATAAACTGATCCAAATAAAAAACACGTCACTTTCCATAAGAAATACATGTAAAGTGTTGCGTATTTTATTTAAACCAGTATATAACGATTTAGATCAAGATGTATCGAAAAATTTAGAGATGCATCAAATGGATGAATCCATTATGATGTTTAACAACAAATATTGATATATCTCGATTAGACTGGTCCAAAAATAAAAAAAAAGTTCGAGAATTAAGTCCTTCTTTGAATATTTTTTAAAGTGAGCAAAACAACGAATTTCTTTCGTTGAAAAAAGTTGTTATTCAAAGTAAATGAAAAAAGACAATAGGACCTTCAAAAACCAATTACAGTTTATTTTTTCAAGTTAACACCAGACGGCGCTTAATGTTTATGCATATGAAACAAGCAGTTATCTGCCCTTCGGGTAGTTATTTTGATTTTCATGAAGAACGTTTTTATTCTGAACGAGTTTATCGTGTCATCATCATTTTACTTTGAGAAAAACAATTTTAAACTCTGCTTAGTGCGTAACTGATGAAGTCAAAAAAGAAAAGATTCCAGTTATCAGTTCGATAAATGCAGCGAAAAAATTTATTTTAATGGAAACAGAACGGATCAATTTTAAAAAGAGGAAGAAATGACAATGTAAAACTTACATAAAAACGAACAGTTCTCGCTTAAAAATTCAAAAGTTATTCGACATAACCCTTAAAAATGTTTTAGATTTAGTAAATCAAGGACGACAATGTTAAACGATTTTTGATTTCGAAAAAAAAAAAAATGCGACTAGGTGTAAGATCTGTATCAAACAAATCAGGTTCGTTTCATCTATTTTCAACATATATTTGTATTTAATTGAATTCAGTAAATACGATCAGTTTAAATTAATTAAAATTTTTGGAATATTTTTTAGCAATTAGAAGTTAAACCTGCTGTAAGTGCTAATAATGGAGGGAACGCGTCTGCAATCAGGTTTGTGTTATTAAACACAGTGACAGAATCAATACAAGTAAAAGTTGTTAAGAGGTATAAAAAGTGTTTCATAATTTTTGTTATTTTTTTGTTTTGTTAAAAGAAACGAATTGAGACACGGGAAAAATTATCTTTGGAAAGAATGAAGGAACTACAAGTTGAAAATGTGCGATGACCTTACACTATGATGGTAAATTATTACCAGATATAATATAGAAAGAGATGGTTGACCGTCTACCGATATTAGTTTCCGGAAAAGACACCGATAAACTTTCAGCAGTTTCTAAATTAGATTCTGGCACAGAAATTACACAAGCAGAAGCAATATATGATACAATTTTTTAATGAAACTTACGTACAATAACTCACACAAACAACTTACATCAAAACATTTTCATTTGACAATTATTATTGTCAATTAATTTTATCATTTTTAAATGATGGACTTTTATTAATGAGTGAATATATTCCAGGACACAAATAAGGCACATGCGTTCTTCTTGAGCAAAAACTAGATCGAGAATTTTTGCTGCGAGAATTTTAGTGCTAGAAATTTGGGCGCCAGAATTTTAGGTGCCAAATGTTTTCATTGTAACATTTTTTTCTGCACAACTTTTCTATTACTGGAAAATGGGATAAATTACATTTTTTTGACCTCTAAAAATGATCTTGTCCCGAAAACAAATTTTTTGTGGCGCTACTTTTTTCTTGCTAATATTAAATCGTAGAATCCAATAAAATTGGTCCCAAGAGTGTGCCAATAGATTCGAGAAAAAAAAATTTTGGAACCGCTAAGTGGACGATTTTTTTTGGATTTGCCCATGTCTGATTCGCCAATTGATAGAGTACAAATATTTTAATGACGTGATTGCTTCTGCTGCTCTTCCCAAATTATAGTTAACCATCTGTGGTATTTATCAGATAATGCAATTGGAGTAGAATTTTTTGATCCTAATTTTCCTATTGGTATTAAACGTGAGACGGTATACGCTTTTAATAATGTCTACGAAAACGATCTTGTGAAAAAGCCAATTATGAATGTCAATTCGACTCAATGGTTATTTTAAAGAGATCAGGAGTTACTTATTTTGTTTAAAAGTGGTAAATGTTGCTGCTGAAAGGGCTGTTGCATTAGTTACAAAATTCTATTCATCAATTCCGCGAAACGAGAAACAAAAACAGTACCTTTTCAAAGTTATTGCTAAGCAACGAAAAAAGCATCCAAACACAAATATCAAAATTATGACTAACAAAAATAAAGCAATTATAATAATAAGAGATTACTATTACAATTGAGAGTTTTCAAGTGACAAAATGCATTCTGAACATTGTATCAGAAATTATACATCGCACTTTGTAATCAACTGAATATACCGTTTAATTTAATATTAAACAATTTCATTTGCGCTATAAATCTATCTGAAATTATACAAATTAATTAATTTCTTTTTAATATGATGTGGACAAATGAGCAAATCAAAGTCTGACAATTATATTGAATATTTTACGAAGTATTATAAAAAATTTTGATTAAAGTACGAAATTATATGATAAATGGGTTTTTTGATATGCATATGCATACAAAGCGTCACCTGGTGTTGACCTTAAAAAAAAAACTATGACTGTTATTTGAATGTTTTATTGTTCTCTTTTATTTGTTTCAAATAAGAACTTTCTTCATTAAAAGACATCAAAATTGGAGTCATCTAGAAATTGATGTTTTTATTTTTTATTAAGAACAAAAACCATATTCTTCACTTATGCGACCACATAATTTCAGTGTAGATAATTTCTTTTTCGTTAAAATTCATTGTTTTGCACTCTTCAAAACATATTCGAAGAAGGGCTTGATTCTCGAACTTATTGTTTTTTTGGGGTCAGTCTAATCTTGATATTAAAATATTAAAATACTGAAATATGTCAATATTTCAAGAATTATCGATAAATGTCAATGAATATGAAATCATGTCAATATATCAACAACTACAATCTATTTATATTTTGAGATATAATGACAATGTACAAAATTGTACGAAAACTTTCTACCAGAACCAAAATAGTAAAAAACATGTGCACGTTCGAAACATAATATATGCGTGAATATTGTCTTTCCTGATATGAACGTATCACTTGCAATATATCGATCGTTATAACTCATCTGAGGGATGAAAAATTTTGGTCACTCTGACCACTAAAAAGTACGAAAGAATACCCAGCGGAGGACTCGGAACCTGACGGAGGCAAAATATGTGCATGAAATGGTCGAGCTTAGGGAAGGGTTACAAGGGTCGTAGAATAAGCAAATGGAAATCTATACCGACGAACAGCTGCAGTGGAATAGCAACTGACAAAGAGTAAATCATATCCCGTTCTTTGTCGAGCTAGTGAAATATGTTGTCATTTGTAACAGTTCCGAAAGACACAAAGTTATCTTTTTCGCGTGTGCCAGAAATGTGCCCTGCGCAATCGTAGATTAAACGTGAAACTTTTTTAAACGTAAAAATTTTTTTTTTTTGTCACAATAATTGACCTTAGTTGTGTCTTTTGTTTTTCAACAATTAATGAGTCTTATGTGTTTAATGACCTTTGATCTTACAAATCAAATAGAGACAATGACAATTCTTCCTCTCAAAATCACTTTGATCAAAACAGATTATCTTGTTTTTTAAATTACTTTTGTGATTGTTTACTATTTTGGCTTGTACACGTTGTTTACATACTAAGAAAAAAATTGTTCAAAATAATTTTAATTAATCGGTCCAATAACTTGAGTATTCCTCAAGAAAATCGAACTTAATTTCGGATATGTCATCGCGCCTCTGCGACCCTCCTCTCTTTTACAACCGCGAAGTGATGACTGATTGAAAAGTTAGCGCGCCCCAATCGAGACGACGCGTCCCCAAGAGCGGTTTCACCCGCAGAATTGAGCAACGGATCAGAAAAGACGTTGCTCGATGAAATTCGTCGCGACGTTTGCCTTTCGCACTATTAGACAATGTTGGTTTGGCAGCACAGCCAAGATTTCCACAATTCTTAACGGCGCTCGTCAATTATTCCTTCTCATGTTGTTTTTACAAAGCGATGCAAAACTTTTTCCATCCTTGTCACCTTTGACACTCCTTTTTTTGTTTAGCTTTCAGCTTCAATTTGATTTATTGTCCTTCGTTTCATCATTTGACCTTGGCCAATTATTTTAGCTTGTTTGATTTGTTTACTTCATTTTTGACCTTTAATGCATTCATTTCGATCTGAAAATAAATCTTTTTTACGTTAAAACAAACCACAAATGTTTTCTACCTATATTAAAATAATTTCGCCGCTGTTCCCGACACCAGGGCATTTAAGTCACGTGATTTGGGGGTCAAATCTATGTAAAAAAAAAAGAAGTATGTTAATATTATGTTCAGTTTATTATTAATAATAATATTGAAAACTTTCGTAAGTTATTAAATAAATGATGTTTGCATGTGAAAGTAGCATGCGTAGCGCGCATCCTATCTTATTTATTTATTTTCTTGTTGAATTTTTTTTTCATGTGCAGTAGAGGGATTAACACCTTAAATTTTATTTGTAAATTAATAAATGATAAATGTAATATTATTTACTTTGTTTTTTATTGAGAGATGTGGTAGCCAAGTTTGTTGCTACTGCACTCGTTATTCTGAAGCATTATAAGGGGGAGGGGTAGAGGTAGCATTTGAAAACGAAAAATGTCGTTTTTTTTCTGGAGAGTTTTTGGGAAAAAAGAACTCTTCCGATTGAAGGAAGTCGCTGATATTTCTTATGCAAGAAAAACTGCAAAAAAGCAATTGTTGTTGAAAAATGCATGTTTTTTAGTTTAAATTTACGCAAGATAAATGTACTAATAGAATTGGAGCTCCGATTTTGGACTGTTACGAATATACTAGATTCTTGTTATTTATTTCAATTTTGCATCCATCATTGGTTTTTATTCAATTTTATCAAATTTTTTAAAGTTGATTTTATTTTAGACTGGAATTTAAGTGATTTTTCGATTTTTTTGTTGAAACATAGCATTATCTAGCCTCTTTTACATGTTTTAAAACAGATTTTAAAATTAATTCAGGTATATTTTCAATTTCTTGTCGTGACTAAGAAATTTTCAGCATGACTAAGAAATTTTTACTATAACTGAAATTTTTTTAATATGTCTAAGAACATTTTCTTGGCTAAGATGATTGAAAATTTCATGATTAAGAATTTTTCTTCCAAATTTTTCCGAAATTTTTTCAAATTGAAAATTGTTCAAAATTTTTTAAAAATGAAAATATTTTTAACTAGGATTTTTAACTTCAAATTTTGATGTTTTATTCTACAATAAAGTGTACAATAAAGAATATGTTATATAATATATACGTGAAACGCTCATTAGCTTGGCGATATATATTTTACATTACATGTATATATCTTGTATTTTCAAACTATTTAATGATTGAGGGATGATTTTATTTTTCATTAATCTCAGATTTTCCATTTATCGCCGTTTAATTCCGTTAATAATCGTATTGAAAAAAAAAAAAAAACAAAAACAAATAAATCCAATCGGTTCTTCGCATATTGTCCTAAAGTTACGATACATAGATAGTTTTTCGAATATAACCCTTTGAAAATGTTAAAAGAATGACAAATTGGCAATGTTGATGTATCATTGATTTTATCTGATAAAAGAGAAGAAAGATTAAAAATTTAGATTTTTGAAGAATTTGACTATGCATTTTCGAAAAAAGAGAGTTGTTGCGCGCAGCAGGTGAAGCCCACCTATCTGGCGGAACCTCATTTATTGTAAATAAATCATGTGTGCTTTCACTGCGCAACAAATCCGTTTGACCTTTAAAAAAACTTTAACACGTTTGTTTTTTAAACGAAATTTAATTTTTCATTTTTACCTTAGGAATTAATGATCTTAATTTGAAATTGAAAAACAATTTTCGTGAACAAACATGGCTTACATGAAAAATTTTTGAACTGAAAATTCAACAGCAGCAAACTTTTTTTTGCTTCATTTGTTATACATACGATAGCCTAATGACGAAAGGTAAAGAGACTGCAATTGAAATGTCTTTAAATTCATCTAAAGAGTAGCATTGTCGCAGTCATGAAAAATGAATTTTCGATTGTATTTGTGCGCGACGGCACTGTCTCCCTAGAAAGATTCGGGCCATTTGGCAAAGTGCTACTTTGTGTCGCGTAAAAACGAAGGAGACCGACAGGGTCGTGCGCGGTGGCAGCACACGCACAGTCAGCGTTTTCTTCCAATTTCCAAATCGGCGCTTATCACACCGCCAAACGAACCTAAATATTTCCCACAAATAGCGTGACATCTGAACATATACTCGTCCAAACGATCGTCTGCGTTTCATTTTACGACCGCATTTCTTTTGCTCGACCAATTTTTATCCACTGTCGACTAGTAAACATCATTGTTTCTTATTCCCTGGCAACTTCGGACATAATTTGAAACAGCTTACGATACATAAACTTCAAATTAAAAACATCTGCCACAACAGTTCTCTAAACATTGGAAGTTTTGTGTTCGCGTGTCAGAAACATTGTTGAGTGACGTACAAAAATTGACCAAGACAAACGCGCAAGCTTCGTTAAGAAGGATAATTAGGCTCCAACAAGGAAAATTAGAATGCCTCGCTAATTTATTAACTACTTTTTCATGATTTTCTGCGCAAACCTGTAGTTTCATTTTTTGGTTTCTTGTAAGCCAACTTTATATGAGCAAGGTTTCGTAAACAAATTAATGACAGTGATGTTTACAGGCAAAATACAAACAAACTCAATTTATATTACAAAACAAATTACTTTTATTTATTTAAATGAAAACTGCTGTTTTGTTTACAAAAAAAATATTCTTTCAATTCACAACTTGAATAACATTTATTTGTTTAAATATCAAATCATTTTTATTCGTTTTCGAAAAAAAAAAAAATTTTATCCTAAATTTTAGGTTATTTACGAAACATAATATTTTTTGTTTACAGAACGACATTTTTTGCTGTTTGTTTACTTCACAAATGGCTTTAGTAAATTTTTTTGCTTTACTAACAAAAATGATTAAGTATTGCTTGTTTTTACCACGAATGACCTTTGTTTGTACATTAGAGATAATTTTTGTTAATGTTACAAATAACCACACCAAAGCAGAAAAAAAAATTCGTAACTATGTCGGTACAACGTTGGCAAAGTCGTATTGACGTTGTTTGATAACGTCGTGTCAACATTGGGTAAACTGTAGGATGTGACTCCATGCCACGGTTGTTTGCCAATGTTAAAATTACGTTAAGAGTCGTCGTTGTTACTTTTATTAAAAAATATAAAAATTTACAATTTATATATATTTTAGTCATATTAAAAATTTTGAATTTAATATAGTGGTTTTTTCCATGGACATCATATACGCAGATATGAAATTCCGAACGCATTTTTAATGTGATTCTTATGACTGCTCGGACCGCAATTAACATTTGGCAGAATTTACCATGAAACGTGTGATACTTATTTGGATTGGATTTCTATCCGTATATTATAATTAATAACTCGTTTTTTTCTTGTCGTAGACTTAGAATCGAACGCGAGTCCCCGAAGTGGTAGTCCACTTCTCTGTCTACTGCTCTATTGACCGTGTTAAAATCAGTTATCATAAAATTATGGTCAAATCCATAATTTTGATTATTTTAAAATTTCATATAATGCCTAATATTTATGAATGTTAGACGCAGATAATGATATATTTATCACATTATTATATTGTTTTTATTTATTATGTTTATGATAATATACATAATATATAAGTTATGGAAGTGATACGAATTAATAACAAAATATTGAACAAAAAAAAAACGATAAAATTTTTTTTGAAGTCAACGTAAAATTTGTTATTTTTCATTAAAAATAATAATATTTTGCGTTGTACAGTAATGTAACTTTTACGTTGGTTTTGCATTGTTGTCCGACGTTGGTAAATATCATTGAGTTAATGTTGATTCCATTCGCAGTTTACCATTTATATTAACATTAATCAACTGCGTCTATTATGACGTTGGTCCAACATCTTTTACACAGTTGTACAAATTTTGGAATAACGTTGTTTACCGACGTTGATACTACAATTAACATTACATCGGCACGACGTTATTCACCGATGGCGTCAGCTAACGCTGGGCCAACATTTTATCGATTATAATATTCGCAAATTGTTGGCTATTTCTGCCTAGGTAGTATGTTTACATTGCAAAAGGTGGTTTTTTTTTCTTGAAAAAATAATTGATTTTCGTATAATATTACAAATGATCTTTGTACCTTTACGTTACAAATAACTTTAGTTTGTTCAAATCACAAATGGCTTTTGTTTATTAACGTAAAGGAATTAATATTTGTGTTTCTATCACAAATGATCTTTGCTTGTTTACTTTACGAAATCATCTTTTTTTATTTTTTTTAAACAGCCCCTTGCTTATATTCTGATCAATGTTCAAACTAATTGGTTTGAAGTTCTGATCTAAATAGGTTTTGAGTAATGAGAAGCGGGTAGGAATCAAGTAATCCGAATCGACAGGACTAAACAATTACCTCCCAACCCTATTGGTATTAATCATGAAACGCAAGACAGGCTTTTCAAAGTTTTTCAATTCGGGTTCCGGGTGCTAACTCGACACTGACTAAGCGATTGGACCGAGTGGTTGTGTAACCCCTGTAAGGACGCCAATTTTAGTATGCAAACTAACACTTCATTACCGGCTATGCAAATCCTGCGTTGCTATGTTCCTCATTTTTTACACGATTTCTTTTTTTTAACTTACTCGTTGACTTTTGAAGACAAAAAAAATCACCAAACAAAGAGATCACATTTTTTTCATCCATAAATTTTTTTATATAACATTTTGTATTTTTGAGCATATTTTTGCTTGAAATTTATTTACTCCGATACAGAAGAAATAAATGAAACTTTAATGTTTGTTTGAAAGACAATATTTCTCTTTCAAAAATTTTACTTGAAAGATGTCACTTGTCTTTCAAAACATCAACATTGTTTTCCTTGGCGGAACCCTCCGGCAGCTCTGCATGAAATGTGTCAAGTTTTGTGTAATTAATAAGAAACCTTTAGACTTCATTCGAAGAGAGCGAACCCTCTCGCGCAACGATAAGCAATTAATCTCACAAAAAACTTTAAAGCCGTCTTTCAAGAATGCAAAAATGGCGGCAAAAAAGTTTCGCCCAAGATAATTAACGTGATCGCGGAACGTTTGAATGAATTTCCGTCGACTGATATGCGCTCGTCGCTGAGATGTTTGGATAAGACCATCCACGTCTTTTGACAATAAAATATCAAAATGGCTACCATTGTTAACCGCTAGACTCAATTATTTCCAGCCATTTTTGTACCACCGTAATTAATTGAAGAAAAAATTGTAACAGTCTCTTTTGTTTACTTTCGTTCTCTATTTTAACACTTTTTTTCATTTTGATTATTTTCTTCATTTTTAAAATAGTTGTTTATGTTTTAATTTTCTAACAAATTATTGCCGTTGTTTTTTTTAATTTGTTTAAATGTTGATTTTTCTAACCTTGAAGATTTTTGTACAAATAGAATTAATTGTATTGTTTATGCCTGATCACGGTTTTGAAGATATTTACAAAGCTGAACGACCTTCCAAAATTTTGTTATCAAAGTATCATTCATGTAACATTATAATTCATTTTTTCACTATTGTTTTTGTTTTTAATTTTTCCTCTTTCGCTGGTTTCGAAGAAGTTGATATTTTGTATTGTTTATTATTTGAGAATTATCATTTATTCAAAAATTTTTTTTTTTTTCAAATTTTGGTTTTTAATATCAGATCATGTGGGATGATAATCCAATTGTCTTGGTACAATTTGACTAAAAGGATGATTATTGTGGAATAAATTTAATTCCTGTCTAATTTAGTGTGAAAGTTTGAATGTGAATCTTGATAGGAAGCGGGCGCATTCTTGTGCGATAAGGTCTCTGGTAATATGATAAGATTAGAAAATGACATCCAAGATCTCAAACCCCTGCACTCAAAATTTACTCTTCAAATTAATCACATCAGCCAACTAACCCTCTGATTAAAACGCACCACCGTCCCTAGTTGTTATTAATTAAGGAGGAATGCAGTGCAGGACAAAATTGATTTGTTAATATTTTGTGTAAAACATGTATAAATTATTGTTAATAAGAATGTTGAATTGGTTCGTGAAAAATATCATAAAACGATATGACAGTATTACACGACGGTCATCGGATTATTAAATTTTTCGTAATTTGAACTCTTTCATTGTGTACTAATGAGTAGCAATGAGTATTGGTAATTAGGACTGAGTACTGATGAATTTCACAACGGGTAAGCATCTCTACAAATATTAAACGATTATTAAAAGACTCGTAAAGTGTTCCAAGGTCTCCGCAAGACACTAGAATATTCTGAAAATTTCTAAAAAAATTTTTCTAAATAATTAATATTTTTCTGCATTTCAACCGTAAAATATCTATACTTTATTTATTTTTATCTACTGAATGAAGGAATTAAAATTTGAATATTATATCCTGCGTTTAAGTGCAGAAGTGATTTTAACTTAAAATGTAATTTCGAATAAAAAAATACAATGATCTTGGTTTTCGTTGCAAGTGCAAACAATTCAAGTGTGTGCATTCGGAAAAAGTAGGTCACAAGGAATTTTCGTTAATAACAAAAGATGGAGCACGCTCTTAACTTCTGAATAGTACTTCAGGCACCGCAAATGATGGTGCAAAACATTTTAAACGAAAAAAGCCTTAAAACTTTATGTAAGGCTACAAAAATAAATTAATCTCGTTTCATATGTTTTTATAATTGAAAATACAAGATTATGCAAAGATGCTCACTGGCATGATTATTTTTTTAATGAGTTTTATAACGAAAATCGTGGATTATTATATTAAAATCAGTTTTTAATAATTTTTCTATCCAAACGATGCCTTCTAGTTGATAGTTTAGAAACCAAAAATTATTTATGTAATTGTTGGAAAACTTTTCCCAACAAATTATTATTTTTAAATAATTTTTCAATAAATATTTTGAATACAAAATTAAAAAAAGATATTTGTTTGCAACTCGTTCGGTTCGTAATCCTTAATACGATCACTTATAAGGCTTCCATAGTACGAGAAGTGATCATAAAAACTGTTTAAGAACGCATTCACAAGCTATAAATGCCAGGCAATAAACTTACCATTGAAATCAAACGAGGATTAATCCACGTTTGCTGCATATTGTCATCGAGATATCTCTTGGCAATCTTGCTGATGTTCTCATGTGGCTCCTTTTTGTTCGGCGTTATCGTAGGGTGAGCTATTACGTTTGAGTTTATCCTGAAACATGACAGTATCAATTTCATTATTATTATTATTTTCTTTTAATTATAAAGTGTTTGAATGTCACTTTAATTTCGGATATAATTTAGAAATACGAAAATTCGGATTATTATTGTGTAATTAATTGTTTCAATAAATAATTATTCAAATTCTCGTCAACATTGTAAAGTAAGAAATCCAAATCAATTAATTTTTGTTATAAGATAAATTACTGTTCACTGAAAAAATTGATCGGTAACTTTCGGTAAATTCAACTAAATAAAACAGTTGAGTAGGGGTTTTACTGAAATAGTCAGAAAATGGATTGAATAATTTAAATAAAGTTATTCTTCGACAGCTTAATCAACTGTATTCGATGAAATAAAATAAAATTTTGAATTTAATTAATTTAATTCAATGGATGTTTATTTTAATGAACTAACAATTTAGTATTTTTGTCGATCATTTTCATTTATAACAGACAATATATTGATTCAACAAATATATTTAACAAATTTCATCAGTTATTTTCACTTAATAATGCCAGTTATAACCCTGTCATTATTAAAAATATCCAGTTGTGACTTATGTTTAACTGATAACTTTCATTTGTGTTAACTGATTTTTATAGTTATAAATACCTCTGATTACCGTCCTTTTCAGTTACATTAATTATAATTTTGATAGTTGATCACAATAATCAATTATTATTCTCAGTTATTTTAACTGAACAGATTTTTCTTAGTGTTTTTATTTTGTTTTTAATAATTGCTATTTTGTTTTAGGTAATTGATAAATTTATAGCGAATGTAATAATGTGGACTGAAGTAGATGAATGTGAATTATGGAAATGTTCATGCGTCGTTTATCGCTTCAAATCTAGATCCGCGAAATTAACCGTCTCAAGCGAAGGTGGGCGGAAGTGCATAAAACTGATTTCATTCTATCTCACACCATGCTGACACGCCGGAGGAGATTTGTTACGATGACAGATATAACCGCCATTTGAAGCCATCACTTTGTGTCTTGTCGTTTGGAAAAAAATAAACCCTTAAGAATAAAAAAAAAAAACAATTTTTTTTTTCTTCTCACAAATTGAAATCACTTCATTTGTTTTTTTATTTTCAAATCAAAATATCAAAACAACATTTTACTCATTTTTTAGAAAACGTTAACTTGAAATTTCTTACAAACATAGCCAGACAAATTTATCTAATTTCTGTCGGAATTTTTCTAAATCTTCATAATTTTCTCAACCTTCAGACTAATTTTTCATATTCTAGGGACGTTACAAATAATTTTGGAACAAAGAATATTTGGAAAGCAATTTTTCCTAAAATTACTCAAAATTATGTCTAAATATTAGGGATTTTTATATATTCTTATATAATATATTTCACGATCCTACATTGATAAAAATTCTATTCGAAATTTCACTGTGATTCACCGCAGACCGTAGAAACAATGAAGTAGAAATTACATTTTTACAGTACACATTTACAGTAAATTTTAACATACCATTAAATAAATTTTAAAAGTGATAAATAACAAATTTTTAATCGAAATCGAACATTTTTGAAGTTTTAAACAAATTCAAACAATTTTTATAACGTCAATTCATGAAATTTTGAGTAGATATGATTATATTTTGTATCGAAAATTCATTATAAAAAAATTCTTTAAAAGACATAAAATTAAAAAACTATATTATAAAATTTAAATTATCATTATTTTTTTGGCGATTCATACTTTTTCATTTGCAAAGAAGGAGTTACACAATTAAATAACAACTTAACTTTACTGCACATAACTACACACATACGCACATGAATATCGCATCGTAGTTACTTATAAGAAAAATAGAATTATTCGTCTTTATATACTAGTACGAGTAAATTCTCATATCTGTGAGAAATCATGAGTTTGTTCGTCATCTTTCGTAGAAAGCAAAAAGGAATCAAAACAGTACTGGGTCGGTACGGTTGCGAACAAGATTCAGCGAGCAAGAGAATTAGTATTTTCACACTTAAGGTGGGATGCCCGAAATTTGATGATAGTCAGAATGCTTTCAAATTTTGCACATGGTTTTGCCTCACTAATCTACACTAACTGTGAAAATTTGAAAATAATCGTCTTACTTGAATTCGAGATATTGATCATTAAAATTGAGCAAATTAGTGTAGAGCTTTATGACGGATACCGAAAAAAAAGTTATAATACTAACTGATTGTTAAACGAATCGCAAACGAAAAGTCAGATCTTTCTGAAAATTCGTTACAATATCAATTGACTAATTACAGTTCGAATGCACTTC
>JAQQRF010001149.1:0-26186 GCA_030523145.1 Trissolcus brochymenae
TTCCGGTCGTTTCAACCCAGACCAAGATGAAAAAATTGAGTCATTGTACCGTTCGGTAGATGATGTCGACTAGTAAGATTTAATTGTTCATGTTTTATCACTTCAGTTCAACATTAAGAATAATTTTAACATTATGCTTTTAACAGTACTCCAGTGAAAATTCCTGGATCTGATGAACCTGGATCAAATGAACCTGGATCCAACGAACCTGGATCCAACGAACCTGGATCCATCAATAAATAAAAAACAAAAAAATGAAATTTTGCAGGTGGAAAAAACGCAGAGGAGATCACGAATGCTATTTTATATATGACAAGCAGAGACAATGAAATAGGATATAGAAATAGGAATAGCATAGGCCGACGTGTGGTTTTCGTAGAGTCGCACTACGCCCAATGTTCCCTTTTCCATTCTAACGTCTTGGAAGACTGGAAAATGATTGGTCAGTCCAAGGTAGCTACATTTAGACACATCCTCCCAAATGTCACACGTCAAAGAGAACGACGAGAATCCCTTCAATCGCTTGATAAACTTCTCTTGTAAAAAGAGGCGCTAGCTTGTGCTGTAATTATTTGAACCCTTCATTTTCAATAAATTATATCCATGAATATATATATTATGTCCATGAATATTTTTTATTCATAGACTTTATATTAGCAATATATTAACAATTTTTTAAAACAATCAATGTAGTGGAAATATGTTGACAAAACATGATATTTTTCACTAAGGTACTTAACAAATTCTTTCCACTCATGTTGCATCAATATCTTGCACTTATAAATTTTTAAAAATCAGTGAGCCAGAGTCGAAAATCGATAACTCCATTTTAAAAAATTCTTGATGCAGAAACTTTGTTTTTAACAAAGTTTTTATTTTTAAAAAATAATTATTTAGTCTCATTTTTTCCTCAACTGTAAAGTAATACCGACAAGCTTGAATAATAAAATAATATTTTTGTATATTTAATTTGTTTTCAAAGTTATAAATAAACTAAATGAAACTTCAAATGTATTTTGTCCAAAATACTCAGGAAGTTGTTAGGTTTCATAGAATTTATATATAATAAGTGATGATAATAATTCACGCGTATTGAATTTATAACTGAAACTACTGGATTTTGCCCTAGGATTTATGTAACCCCGGCCCCCTCAATTTTTTTGTACTAATAGTCGTTTTATTATTTTTTCAAGAATGTTACATTGATGCATAAGATTTCGTTATAGAACTTCTATGTCAGCTTGATTCAAGGCAACATATTAAGACTTGACTAAAGACAGACAAATGGACAAACAAACAGACAAACAGTATTTAAGATTTATATATTAGTAAATATAAATATTGTAATAGTTAAAAAAAATCGAAGAAATCGCTTGATATGAGCAAGCGATTTTTTTAAACGTCAATGTAAATGCTAGTTTTATCAGCTCATGTCATTTAGCGAGCATCAGGAACACATGATCAAATTCACATTGCGTTGATCATTGTACATTGAGCATCGCAGTTCTCTCGACTCTTTCATAGGCGATCTTTTTGATTCTATCCCACAACAAAGGATAAGGGTGTATCGTCCTAATGAAGTCCGCTCGCTCTAATCTATAAAGTTTGCATACTTCGACTGCAACAACTGTAGCGACCCTACGGGCGTCGGGCATTACAAGAGCTATTTCTCCAAAATGCGCGCCGCTCTCTAAGTGGCACACCTCTTTACCCGAAACTGTGTAAACAGCGACTGTTCCACTGGCGATGAAGTACATACAGTCCCCTATCTGATTGGCTTTGACAATGACATCGTTAGTCAGAATGATGTCTGGCTTGAGAAGAGTGACTATCCGTACCAGCATTGACATTGGTAGATCATGAAAAAAATAAACATTTTCGACAAGCTTTCGGCATGAGAACATGCGCACCTCCTGACGCATCTGGTCCGAAAAATTACTCAGAATTTCTGCTTCGCGAAAATAGTGCTTCGTGTACTTGAAATCATAGTAGGTATTGAGTCGGTGCTGGATGTGTTGAGACAACTGTTTGTGCTTCATGTACTCGTTGAGTCTCATTACGTTCTGTTGGTATTTAAGCTTAGAACTGTTTACTCTTTTAAAGAACTGCATCATGTTGGCTACTAAGATACAGAGAGCAAATGTGCAAATGACCTGAAAGAGGTGTAAAGAGTTAATGACAGTCGTTATAAGATGTACAACATTTTTCATACAGTATAACTATTTGCCTTATTTTACTTTCAAACATATCAAATTAATCGTTATAATACCTGAGATATAATTACAGTATATTGTTCTTCAGACGTTTGGGGTTCAGCCTTAGAGAAACCGGATCTTGTGAAAGTCACAACAGACCGGTAGACACTTTGGTAATACTGAACGTGTCTCTTTGAAGGGTCCCATAAATTCAGAAGATTAATCCAGGAATCGTTTTTGGGTCTGACTGGTTTATCAATAGACACCGAAGCCAAGGGAATTATCCAAAAAATACAACTTTGCCAGTGGAGAAGCAAAAGGAGCCAAAAAATGGTCTCCCAAAATTCATACAAGTGTCTGGATAAGTCATAAGCTCTAGCTATATTGCCTATGTATTTGGATACAGAGAAAGCTCGGAAAAAATAGACAAATGTACATAGCTCACGGAGGATGGTCATGTCGTCTGAACTAGACAGGAAAAATAGATCGGTTGGAATTGACCCAATGAAGTCAGGTACAAAGGTACCGTGTTTGACATAACTTTTTAATATAAGTTTTCGACGCAGTTCAACAAAATTTTGACTCAGGTCTAGGTAGCTAAAAAAATATTCTATTTAAAAAAAAAAATGTTTAATTTTTAATAATGGAGATTCATTACCCAGTATTGCAGTTGACTAGGATGTCACACCAGGAACACAAAATCAAAAAATTCTTAACCCAATACCAATCCTGCGTTTCGACTGGAATATTAAAAGCAGCGTGATATGGGATGTATGCCAATCCAAAAACCGATGATACCATTATGTAAATTTCCCAAACAAAACTATAATTAATTAATGAATCATATTATAATCGCAATCTTATTATTTAAATTACATTTAGTGTTTTCGTTTTATTTCACCTAAATAAACTAAACGGATGAATTCGGTCTCTGTAATTTTTAATATGACGCCTTTTTTCGTATATAATGTACGCTTGGCTCCTAATGTATTTCTTACAATAAGGATTTTTGTCGGATATCATAAAGATGACTCCTACATAACCAAGAAATTTAACACACCAATTTTCACCTGGATAAAAAAACATTTCGCTCCGGTCAAACTCTATTTGACATACGTGATTTCCAGTAACGGTTTTCATTTTATCTTATAACTGGTTACAAATAAAACAGTTTTTGAATAATTGCGTTTAGTAATACATCTGTCAAGTCTATTAAACAAGAAATAATCATATTACTGACTCTTTATTTGAATTCAAAATTGGCATATACTCTCTAGAATAAATGTAAAATTATAACTATCTTTTGTTTGAAAATATGAATTCTTATTTGCAAAAGACTAAATATAATGAAAATCAAACTACAAAATTTTCAAATTAACATTTATGCATCGACATTTATAAAAATATCAGGATAACTTAAAAATAAATAGAAGTGCATCAATCCATGCATGTGTACCTATATTATCGACCTTGAACTTCTTAGAAGTTTGTATGTTACATAAGAAATAAATGTTTTTGGTTTAATGAAAATCATTAAAAACTAGGTATGAATAATACATTACTACAGTATTCACTATTTTTTTAAGTTTACAATCAAAAGTTTAAATTCATTATTTTCATTCATTAATCTTTATAGTTCATAACTTGATGAATTTCTGCCTTATCGACGACGATAAAGTTTTGCTTTTAAAATAATTTAAAGTATTATAATAATTGTCGAATACATTTTTCTTTTTATTACAAAAATTTATTCGATAAAAAGATATAATTTATTATAATAAGTTTATTGATTATAGTATCATCGATCCTTTTTCCTGTGCACACCTGTCAGTTGCCTTAGATATGTTTGTTTGTTAGTATTGTGAAATAGTCGGTTGCTGTTAAAACACACGAAAACTTGTTCATTTTTTTTAAATCATAATAAAATCTGTTTATAGCATATTGTTGTACACATAATTTTTGTTGTACAAAAAATTTTATATTTAAATCGACACAAAATAAATAATAGTGATATTTTATAAATTAAAAACATCGAATTTTCTTATTTTGTCATCAATTGATTAGATTCAGATAATTTTCGTGCAAAATAAAGTACAAAAATGTTAATGAGAACATTTTTAATGTGAAAAGCCAAGTTTCTTCTGTGCATTACGAATCAATATTGCAATTCAAGTGATGAAGTCTAACAAGGTAAAATTCACTTTTTATTCGATTGAATTTACACACTGTTTCAATGTAGTACCTAATTTTGCCTAATCATTGACTTATTATTCAATGTTTTAAGTCTCAAAACTAAAAAATAATAAAAATTAATAAAAATAATAATAATAAATATAGGAAACATCCAAGAAAGAGGCTTCAAAATCTAAACTTCTGTCAACAAAGTTGAAATCGAAATCATCTTCAAGAATTAGCGAAGAAGAACCAAAATCGAAATCATCTAAAAATGAAGAATTGAAGAAGGAAGATAAGCGTACTTTGCAAAAAAAGTCTTGTTTGGAGAAGATCGTTAGTTCCACCAGCACACCGGTATCCAATAATTCAAGAAGTAGTAGCAAAAACAACTCGTCTGAGAAAAAAATAAGGAATTCTGAAAAAAAAGGCATAATTCATACGCCAGAGCAAAGTGGTACCTCATTTCTAAAAACTTCTAAGGTTAAAACGACTGAAGATAAAGCAAAGAAACAAGTTTCTAAAACAAGGTCAAAAGTCGATGATAAAAAAAAGAAAATAGAAAAATTAAAAGTGGAAACAAAATCAACTGTGATTGATTATGAGGATGATTTTGAGGTAATTTATTCTTTTTATTATTTATTTTATGGCATTCCGTGTATGTTTTGGCAATCAAGAAATGTTTGCCATTTCCACAGTAACCTAAGATAACTTTTTGTTAAGTTAAAATTGTACATCAAATAGCAAGTGCTCCTAGAGGATTTTTGACGTTAAAAAATGAACGCCAGTAACACACAAATAATTTTATTTCAGTAAAAATAGCATTCAGATAACAAATTTTTTTTTTTACACGAACTTTCTTTAGTGGAGCATTTTTTCGAAACGTATTGAAATTCAAACGAAATCTTTAGATCTAGTTTTCGAATATGAATCAACAATCTCATTTCCGGTAGAAGGACATTTTTTCCACTCCATTTTTTCCACTCCATAGTTTCCACTCTTTTTTTCCACGTAACATTTGTTCCACTAATATATTTTTTTCACTATTTTTGTCCACTTTTTTTCACCAATTATAACAATTATATAACAAAATTAATAAAGTACAGCTATCACAGGTCGCATGAGGTTTTTAATGATACTTTTTAAAATTGAATATTATACCCGTCAAGCTGTATTGGTGAACTATATTCATTTTAATATGTCTTAAATGTCTTCGAGATATGACATCAAAAAAGTCTTTACATAAGAACAAAAGGAAATTGTTGTAAAAAAATTAATACATGATGTTATTATAAAGGGTGTTAAAGAAGTTCTGGAATGATTTTTATTGAGTTCCCTATCAAATGGTCCTGGACCTTATTTTAATACCCTATATAGTTCAATTTTTAAACAATAAAATAATTCCTTTGCATTAACAAAGTGCATTAAAATAGCATATGGTTTCACACCTGTTCAAGTTCGAAAACTTGCTTATAGTATTACAAAATTTAACGATTTGAACTGTCTTGCGAATTGGAAAAATAACAAGCAAATCTTTTCAAAGTGTGTGTTCAAAATCCACGTGATATAATTACATTCAAAAGTACTAAGTAAGTATATCAGGCTTAAAGCGGTGAGAGGGGACAACTCGTGACAACCTGTAATATTGTTAGTGCAGGTGGGAATCATCTTCCTTCTATGATGGCACTATACTAATTTTATCGTTGCATTGTAGCAAATAAAACTCCTTGAAATCTCAATATATGGTTGTCGAAGAAGTATTATAAGACTTGCCATAAATGGATGAACAACAATCCTGACGAAACGATTACAATTTATAAAGTTGCTTACTACGTCGATGTTGCATATCTTAAACACCAATACATATTACATCAGGGTTTGAAAAATCAGGAATATTTCTCTTCGGCGAACATATTTTTAATTATAATGATTTTTTAATAGTCAGTTCCACTGACAGACCTGTAATGTCATTTAGAATATTCATTTTGAAGTGATACATACAGATACAGGAAATTCAGGTTCCTCATCAAGAAAATGTGACATTCAAGTCTTCAGAAAAAATAAGTTTTCCCAAAAGCACAGACTAGAAAAATTGCAAGAACGAGCAGTAAAAGAGATAACCCGATATTTTAACACATGAAAATATGATCAAAAAATTGCCAAAAGCTGCAGAAAAGAGTTAAGAAAGCTCAAAAAAAGGAAAATTAAATTAAAAAGAAGTGACGATCGCGAAAAATATGAACAAAAGAATGTTGATCAAAAATTAATGCGACAAAAAAACAATCATAAACAGTAAAAAATGCCAAAGCAGAAGAAAAAAAAATGGGTTAGACAAATGAGAAAGGAAAAATAATTTATTTCAGTTCGTATAAGCAAAAATGAATAATTTTATAAATAAAAGTATGCAATTATTGAAATAAGTTTATATCATATATTTAAATATCATTATACCTAGATTATGTGATGCTCAGAATGTGATTTAATAATAAAAGGTACGAAGTTAATTGGGCTATTCAAAATATTTTGTGTCAAGGTATGAATCTCCGCTTAGGTCACTTTTTGAACAAGACTGATCTACTGTATACAGGGTGTTAAGAAAGTTCCGGAACAATGAAATAATGCAGTGAAATAATCGCATCTACCCCCTAGGAGTGGGGGCAGCTTTAAAATCTTAAATAAGGGCCCCCATTTTATAGAGCAGATTTCAGTTTCTACGTCGAAAAATATATTTTTGTTCGGATCATTCTTTCAGATTTACGATAAATTTAACAGTAATCGTAATCATACATAGAGAAACGTAAATGAAGGATTTTAATAATAAAAATATTAAAGAAGTATTCAACTCGATTGAATGGATTAAGTTATTATATCCGTTTTAGAATTTATTATATATAATTTTAAAATTCAAAATATAATATATGATTTTTCCTATTTATTAAAAAAAAGATGTGATATAATTTATTTTAAAAACAGTGAAAAAACTTTTAAAAGGAAAAAATATTAATTTTCAAGGTTAAGATGAAAATTTTATTATGTAAACATATTGAAAATTAATATTAATCTTTTCGATATTATACTCAGTTAATATTAATTATTATTTTAAATGAGTACACAGTTTTTAAAATTCACATAGATATTAAAATTTGGATTAAAATATAGTTAATAGTAGTCAAGAATACAACCCAAAAAGAAATGTATCAATTCTTGTATCTATCTTATTATTGTCTCTTATTTTTTTATTTGAAACGACAACAAGAGTGTTATATAATAATAAACAGCAGCAATCTTACATAACAATTATTCGTTCAATAAAATCACATCATTAAATCACATCAGTGCATCGAGCTCACCACCATAACAAATGAAACATTATTAGATATTGTGGTGCACACGTGCTCCAAAATATGCACCCGGATGAATCAATTCTCATAATGTTCTCAAAATGTTCTCAACACAGAAAAATAATACTGGAGCCACTCACTTGCGTAAAAACTGTTTATTCACAATAAAGTCAATTTATAAGTAATTATAAAAGAGATTGTCTAACATAAAAATACACGAGTTTCACTTTCAAATATACCGTTTCGCGCTTTTCGACCGAATGCCCGAGTCCCCCTCAACCTGCTCCGAGCTCGCGCGCATCCATCTCTCTCTGCGCTGATCTCTCTCTCTCTCTCGCTCTCGCTCACATTCCACAATATTTATTTATTTATTTATTCGAAAATAAAGGCAGCAGTTAAAACTGGTATAGCCTCACAAGTTACAGATCTGTGTATAAGATATAATGAAGATACATTGATTTTTGTTGTTTGTGGTATAAAATTTGAATTTGTGAGTCTGGTGGGAGATCATTCCATGGTGTCACCACTCTATTTGAAAGGAAATTCTTTCTGATCAGAAGATGGTATCTCCCGGAGCGCAGCTTCAAGGAATTAAGATATTGAGACATCAAGATGCATTAAGGCATATTGTGTGTTTGGTACGATACACTTAACTTGTGTGTCGTAGACCGTTTGACACTCGTAATACACACCATATTTTTTGTCTGATCTACGTGAAAGCGAATGGCGCTGAATGACAGTGCGGAAAAGTAACCGTGTGTAAAAGGCACTTTTCGGCACACTTATCGATATAATATAACAAGTGTTCACGTAGATCAGGCAAATAGTACATTCTTTGAATGCAAACCAACTACCTGAAACGGTATCGGCATAAAGTTTTGATTTTTTCAAACTTTTAACGGTCCAGTAGATTTCTGCTAGCGAGGTTTCTAATAAGAACGAGGCTAAAGGCACCGCAGACTTAATGAGAGTGAAAGAGAGTTAACTATAGTGGATGACAGTGAATGAGGGAGTGAATTAAAATGAACACGTGAGTGAATGGAAGTAAATAAAAAATCAACTTCATTTTTAAGACGAGGCTAGGGCGACCGTAAACTATGTTTAACGTTATAAAAAGATAAAAAAAGGGACCAAGGGGCACTCATGTATGGACCATATATGGTCAATATATGTTAATTTTTAACTAATTTGTTTACCTATAAATATATTTTTTTCCTCCATAAATTAAAAATAAATTTTTCTTTTGCAAAACATTGCAAACATGCGGGTACGACTTAAAACGCTCCCTTATCTCCATTAGAAACCCCCAAAAAACGTTTAAAAATCCCTCTAGAACGGCCGGAAATAAAGAAAAACCGTTTCAAAACGCCTCTAAACATGCGGGTATGAGCGTTTAAATGAATATGTATAGCATTGCGACAGTGAAACAAAAAAAGTCAAAATTTCAGAGAATTATTAAATAATTTTCGTTTCATGTTTTGTTTTTTTTTTTTTGTTTAATTTTATAGATAAGTACGGAAATCTTCGTCTAAATTTAATTTAATGTTGTCGACATACTAGACTGACACCTTAATTCATTATTTTTTAGGATTATGAATCAGATTTTCAAGAGTTTACTGTCAGCGAAATTTCCGATTTGAGTGACACTGAATCTTCTGAACTAGAACCTATAGAAATTCAAACTAAAGCAAAGGTACACAGCTTTTAAAACTTCAAGGGGCATCGAAACAAACTGTACAGGGAAGAGGGCGCCTATCCACCCAGAAAATGTTTGAGAACAATTTTTTCTCGGAAATTTAAACTAAAAAAGTGGGAAAAAATTAATCTCAATTAATCAAATAATTCAATCATCAGATTTCGTTCAGAAGTCACGAACATTTTTTTTTTCATTCTTATTTCTCAATTTTTAATCATATGTTTTAAATCTAACGATATTTATTTTTAGCCGCTAGAAAGAGTTATTCATAGTGCTGTATGTAAAAAAATTGAAGAAGAAAAAATATTTGATTCAGGCCATTATGAACTTACTGAAGCTCGAAAAAGAGCCAAATTGGATACAAATATTCAGACTGAACTCAAAGAAGAAATCGTAGGAAACCGGCATTCATTTAATCCTGAATTAAAGTAAATAGATTAAAAATCTAATATTCTACTGAACGACGGTAATAGCCACAATAACGAATTGAATAACTTTGTTAAATTTCATTTTAGCATTATAGAAGAAAAAAAAGTCGAGACGAAATCTTTACCACTTTCTACAGATGAAGGTTTTGAAGAGGATCGTTTAAGTGATTTAACAAAATCATTAACCAATTCACAAACTTCCTTGACACAATTTCGAAAACCTGAAGCATTTTTAGTAATAAAATATAATTAAAGCTTTGTTTTTGTTTCGTTTTATTTATGTATATTAACGTTGTCAAACATTTTTCAGGAGCCTAAAAAAGTAAAATGCAGAGCAAGAGAAATAATGAGTATGATCAAACTTGACACAGTTCAAATTTCTTTACTGGAATGCAAGCCTATCCCCTATGAAGACTTTGTCAAAATTTTTGGCAAAATAAATGCTCGACAAAAAGCTGTGCAAACGAAAGAAGATAATTTAAACATCGAAATTCAAACTAATGATGTGCAACTTGTAGATAAGTGGACTCAATATCCGATCATCTGCAGGTCTTCATTGACTAGTGTTAAAGATATTGTAAACTTTCAGCTGGTATGCAAAACAATTTTGATTTTTAAAACACTTGAATAATTATACATTCGTATTCAATTCAAATTACTTTAAATTTATTGATAAAATTGTGAACGAATCAAATAAATTAATTAAATAGGTTGGAAAATTTTTTTTTATCAGGAACAAGTGGGCGTTGGAACTGACCTTGAGCAATCAGTTCCAAAAAGTTTAGTTGTGTCACCTACGTATGACCTTCTTAAGTTAAATCATTTCCTGGACCGCACTGGAAAATTAATTCTAACTTTGCTGGAAAGAAATAAATTAGGGGGAAACATTTTGCAAAATGAACCCCATGAACTCACTTTTAGTGAAGGTTTTATTCAACTATCAATCACTTCTCTGCCCTTTCTCTATGACAGATCAGTCTCACAAATCCAGTACTCCGCTCTATCAAACAAAATTCTTATGACAATTCATCCTCTGGAAACTGAAGTAATAGAATTTGTACTAATTACTTAGTATTAATAGTATTTTAATTTTATTAATTTTAAAGCTAAATATTCTTTGTGTGTATATCTGCTTAATTTTTTAGACTGTAATAGATAATGGAGAAAAAGAAGAATTTACAAAATACTGCATAGGTTGTGTATGGAATATTTCTGAACCATCGCAACCAATAAAATTATTCTATTCAAGAAGCACGATAACTTCCTGTTGCTTTCACCCGTTAAATTATAATATCATTCTTGGCGGAACTCAAGATGGGTTTGTAATAACTAATAATCTGTCAATCGTTTTAACATAACTAAAAAGAATACAATTATATTTAAATAATAATAATATTTAATAATTAATAATAATAATAATAATAATAATAATAATAGTATTCGTATAAACTGTGAGTTTTATCATTTCAGTGCAATCAGCATTTGGAACTTGACAGAAGATAAGATGTGGCACAAAACAATAACTGATACAATGAATGACATCGACTGTGTGCTCAGAAGTCCGTCATATACTACTTCAGGAAACTGCGTTATCGATGGGCATAACTCACAGATAGTTGGAATTAATGTTTTGACAAAATTTGAAAAAAATCTATGTCGCAATTTTAGAACTAAAATTATCCCTATTCAAGTTAAATTTATTACCAAATCATTTGACAAGTAAATGAAAACTTTTTGAAAATTTTTTACTTTTTCTGACTAATTTCAGATATGTACCTTGGACTCGGATGGAAAATTGATAATTTGGAGTGTTTTGGGTACTTTTTCGAAAAATTTAAATGATATAAATTCATCGGTTTGGAGTGAAATTAATTTGAGCAAAAGTCGAGAAATGATTTTGAATTGTAAAGGAAATTTGATCAAGTAATATTTCACGTAATTTTATTGCACATTTCTGTAAAAACAACTGTGGTTGAAATCAATAAAAATTTATGTAATTCACAGAGAAGATGTGATTTATGAATGCAAGCATATGAAGGCCGATAGTGTCGATTTAAATCAACTTTATCTTGTAATGAACTCTTTTGAAGTATTACGAGCAACTTGGCTCGGAACAAAACTTCATCCAACAGTTTATAAATGCAACATTTTAGGTGAGCTTTTGATTTTTATGCTAGAATTTCTGTCCCATGTGTTTAATTTATCATGTGCTCCACTTTATCTGAAAAAGTAAAAGCACACTTTTCGCCCCTGTTGCACAATATACTGTAGCTCCACTCATATACTTTTGACAAACGATATTTCTGTTATCCCTGTATTTACAATAACGCTACCAACATCATGAAGTTGCAGAGTTCATATATATTTATACTTTAAAATTTCTCTTGACGTTAAAGTAAAGTAGTCTCTCTGAATTTTTTTTATAAACAAAAAAAGATGTCATTAAAACAACAAATTCACATCAATTTCTTTACATTCGTTAATTCAAGTACGCAATATCATTTTTTGTCTTGGTCATATATTTCAAATGCTAGCCAGTAATAAAGTAGTAAATATCTAATAAATCGTCGATCCTAAGCTTTTTTATTTTTATATTTTTTGACAGGCCGGTTTATTTACATTCGAAATTCGCGAAAATCTGACATTTGACATGTAGGTTCGTTTGGAAAATCGGGAATCGAAACGCAGGCGTGCGCCGAGGTATTTATATCTATTTTGTGAAATTTGAAAATCTCATGGGGGAGAGCGCGCGAAACGCGCTCGACATTCTAGTTTAATAGAAATTTTCAGTGTTGTTTTATATTTTATCGTCAGGTCAATTTATTATCTTTAGATTTTTTGTAGGAATTCGTTATTTGCTATAATAAAAAGACACTCAAATCTGTTTTTATCCATTAATTAATTAACATGAAACACAAAAATTGAACATTAATTATTATCATGAAAAACCTAAAATCTTTAAAAAAAGCAGTCATCACTTTGTAGACTAAATATTTATAGGAACTTTTATAAAGCAGATGTTGAAAGAAAAAGCTGATGTCTCTTTGTTAATAATATATAACTAGACTGAAAAAAAAGAATGTTGACTCAACTGAATTTCAGTTCAGTCAAACCCATGTCGGAGGTGAATATATCCACCCCTATAGTTTGTTTAAAAGAGCCATAATATAAAACAAATTTAGCCTTGCCATGGAATTGAGTCAACTCTACAAACAGATGGTTTAAATCACCTAATATGTTGAAACAAATAATGCGGTAGTATAATGTGCAATCGAAAAAAAAATTCATTTTACTTTTTGACTGGATTGATTAATTTCATCGACTACAATTTATTCAACATGTTCTGATGATTTTTATTAATTATGCTATTACAACAGAAACATTCATCACAAACAATTTCTATCGACATTGCTCAATAATTGGCATCGCAGAACAATATTCACCATCGCTGGGAATGAAACCTGGGAAAAACTCTACTTACCGCAAACTAATCAATTCTATATTTTAATTGCACATTAAACACGCACGGCTATCGCAACATACGAAAAAGAATATCAATTTCTTTTATAAAAACAAAATATCGATAGTTCTGACAAAAAATATTTGTTTATGTTAAACTAAAACAATAGAAAAAACTTTCTTTTCAAAAATAGTATAAACTTATTTATAATGTTGAAATTTCAAATTTATAAACATTTATATTTTATATTGTTGAATAAAATAAGTTATTCAAGTGATCGAAACAAAAATTTGTAGTTAAATTAACTGAAAATAGTTTGATTCAACTCAAAATCATACAACTCCATCATGGAGTTGAAAACACAGCTGCTTTTTTTCAATGTATAGAGATAAAATACAAATTGTTTTGAAACGATAGTAAAATTTTGAATTTATTTAAAATATATGTATATTTAGTTGTTAACATTAAGAAATGTTGCAAATATTCTTGCCACTTTCTCAATGTTATCATATCTTCGTTTGAAAATAATTGAAAATGTTAACTTTCAAATTCAGGATATTAAAGTTTAAGGATATTAAAATTGAAAAAAGTTTGACCGATTGGAAACATTTTCAAACAAGTTATGATTTGTTTTTGATTTAATTTGTCAGAAAGAACACTATCTTCGTCAGAAAAAACACTATCACTGCTTTGTATATATATATCTCTTGTATATCTTGTGTATCTATTCTTGTATATCTCTTCTTGTATATCTAATCTAAATTGTATATCTATTTGTATACAATAATTGAATTCACTTTGTTCAGTTGCTGGACATTTAAACTTGTTTTTTTTTCTTTTTACCAAATTAGAATTAATTTTCCTAATTTACCATGGTTAAGTTCAAATAAATTTTTCCAATCACAAGTTAGTTGAACCAGAATTAAATTCCCCTTGTTCTCTTGATTGGCATGTGAATTTGAAAGATGAAATTTGCCATGTTTTTGGTCTTCATTTTTGATTTTTGTTTTTTTGTTTTTTTTATATATATTTTTTCATCCAATTAAAGACGAATTTTCTAATTCCGCCATGGTAAAGTTTAATTGAATTTTTTCTTTACAAGTTAGTTGAATTAGAACTGAATTCACTTTGTTCAGTTGTTAGGCTTATAAATTTGAAAGATGAAATTTGCCATGTTTTTGGCCTGCATATTTGTTTCTTTAATATTTTAACATATCAAATTAACAATTTTAAATTCTGTCATGGTAATCTTTGAGTGAATATCTGAAACTACAAATGAGTCAACTTAAAATTGAATTAACTTTGTTTAGTTGCTGGAAATTTAAATTTATAAAATGAAAATTGCCATGCATTATCAATAAATTAAAAACATTCATTTTACAATAAATAGTTCTAAACAATCAGATTTAAACAGATGATGCAAAAAAGATTATGGAAAAAAAGTTATGAAAATTTGAAAGTTGAAAAGTGGCCATAATTCAAGACATGACTTTTCTGATGATCAGATTTAAAGGTCAGAATTTAAAATTGAAAACATTCATTACATGTTTCATATTTAAATGAATTTATTTCAACCCCTGAATATTCTAAAAAGCAATTAAATTGTATAAACAAAATCCCTAACTCTGTGGAAGCAGACCTTATACATCACCTTAAGAAGATTATGCCATTTCGAAACTTTAGCAAAAAACACGTCATTTGAGATTTTTGTAAAGAACATTCCATTTCAAATCGATCGATAAACAAACCGTTCCAAAAACTTGACTTGTTATATTTTATTTTCTACCGTTAGACGCATACATGTAAAACGAAAAAAATTATATTTTAACTTTATTACCTGAAAGTCAAAATAACATTTAATTGCTAATCTTCAATATTTTTATGGCTTATTTTTTTTCAAATTTGAGCCATAATCGTATAAGTAAGCACTTGATAAAACTTTCAAAATCATTTTTAAGTTTGAAATTAAAACAATTATTTTTTAATTACTACTTGAAATATGGAAAAATTCAAAAACGTTTGGCCATTTACGATTCAAAATATTTAAGTGAAAAATTGTAAGTATTATGCCAATTTGAGAATTAAATGTATTCATTTTCAGATGGCCAATCATTTTTATATTTTGTAAAGTAACTGAAAGATTATTTGTTTAGAATGTTATAAAAATCTCACTTTTTTACTTATCGATGGAACCACCTTCTATTTTTTTTACTATTCATTGTTTCTGTGAATCTATGTTTCATTTTTTGTTATTCATTAATTCTAACTAGAAATATGTCTTGAAACAAATCAAAATTACTTATCCGTCCTTAAATTTGTTTATAACTTTTTCATTACTAAACATTTTTTCTAAAAAAAAAAACAATACAGGAATTTAAAGAGAATAAAAAATAATGGAATATCACAAAATATTACAATATTTTTATTTGGAATAAGAATTATTCCTTCCAATGTTAAGATTTTATATAATTTTTCAAACATTCTTCTTGATACATTTACCTTTTACAGATGTATCCAGTGAAACAACTTGCATAGAAACTTGTCCATTTGAAAAATCTTATTTCATGGTATGAATTTTATGTTTTTCATTGACGTAAAAATTCCAATATATACGATAAGATAACGAACGAAGATTTTATAGATTGAAATCTTATTTTTAGGTGGGTTGTAAAGATGGTACTATACGACTCCATTCTTCAAACATTGAACAATCATTACTGTATCTCAAATCAAAAAATTTCTCTGCTCCTATTCTAACAATCCAGTGGTCAAAGTCAAAACCATTTATACTTTACATTTTGGATAAACAATCTAGGTTGGTATATTTCTTTAAAACAATAGTTACATAACATAAGGAAATACTTGAAATTATCGTTAATGTAAAATATTTTATCATTATGTCGAGACGATTCATTATAATTTTTTCCTGATACCCACACCGAAAAGTCTTTCGCGGCGGCTTTCGGCTTTGAAAGTTCGACTTTTCGTGAGCCACGAAAAGTCCCACTTTCATAGGCGGCAGGCTACTTTTCATGGCAGGCGCGACATGGTGTTAGGCGTGAAAGTAAAACTTTTCTGGCGGGGGGGGGGGGGGGGGTGAACCCCCCCGTAAAAAAGTTTTACTTTCACGCCTAGCATCACAATATACTATTTCTTTTTTTCAGAATTCATATATGGGATTTGGGAAACAGCGATGTTGACCCTTTGCAAACTTTACATGCCACAAAGAGAGGACACATAAAGTCAATGCAATTGTCTCCCTGTAACGTATCTCAAGATGTGAACGAACAATATCTGGTTACAATAAATTTTCTATTTTCTAGACTAATAATCAAATCACTCATCTTTAATCATTTTCTAATACAAAATAAACTTAAAATGATATTAATCAATAGTAATCATTGAGTTCATCCATATATTATCTATCTTCCATAAAAAATTAATACTGCATTTTCAAGTCAGAAATCGTTTTTGAACTCACGTTTGTATAAGCAATATCTTTGCAGGCTATCGGTACAAACAACGGACGTGTCGAAGTTCATAAATTAAAGGGTGAATTTTACTACTCACAAGCGGAACACACTAATCGAGAAACAGGGGCTTTTACTCAGTATATTTCAATCTTATAGGAGTGCATAATCTTTTAGTTAAAATTGATTTATTAGTTTGTAAGTGAATATATATTGTATAAGTATATTTGCGTTTCCATTTTTACAAATCACGAAAAAATATGTAAAAAATATAACACACTCAACTGGTTTTTATCAAAAAACTGCCAGCGTGAAAAAAAATTGCATGTAAAAGTGTATAAATTACTAATAAATAATTATTAGATATAAATTTAAGAAACCAGAAATATTGTAAACTAATTTTGTATCATAAAAATAATACATCAATACATAATTGGCAATTAATATGTAAAATGAAAACATAAATTTTTTTAACTATATACAATAAAGTCACTTGGAATGATAAAATTTTGATTTTGACGACAGACAATATACTTCATTTATAAAAACAAAATTATGTCTAAATAAATCGAAAATCTTAATAGAAATACATTAAAAACAGGAGAATAAAGAAGTTGTCACAATTATATCGATCGTCATCTCAGATGTCATTAATGAGCGCACGCAACATTTTTTATCAAAATTAATCAAAAATGTTTTATAATGAACAAAGTATAAAAGCTTGTGATTTTATATTCGCCGTTGCATCGTACAATATGAACTTTCGGTTGGGTCCGACACCTTTTGCAATATCGCATTCACATATGCAGGGTGTTCCAAATCACCCGTAGCACCTCGAAAGGTGTACTACGTCCACGTACGTATTGAACCAGTACGGGTGGTTCGGAACACCCTATATATATTTGATCCTATACATTTTATATTAAAACAATTTTATATCTCTTTGTATGAATCATCAATCAAAATGTACAATTTGAGTACTATAATATATATATATTTCTCTTCCGTTTCTAATTACTGTATCATAAATAATTGAATCATATTACAAAAAATGATGGTTTTTCTTCTTTGTAATTTTTTTTTTCTTTTTCAACTAAATTATTATTATTTACAAGGCGTCCGTTTTTACAATGATAAAGATTCGAACGACTCGTGTAAAAAAATATACAATTACAAAACCTTTCATAATGACTTTCTGTGGGTGTAACATTAAACTTTTTTCAATTGTGATAATTGGAATATCTCTGGCACATCAATGTCCTCTAATCTAATATTTGACGGACTGAAAGGAAACCGCACAGGGTACGAGAATTTCAAATCCATGAGTAACTGCAAATTGAAAATGCAATTGAAATTAAAATTGAATTAAATTAAATTAATTCAAATAAGGTAAAGAAATCAGTGGTGGAACTAGTGTTACTTATGATGTTAAACACTGTTATATTTTACTCAATATTAACAATTGACAAAGAAATAATAGTTTTATATACGGATGGAACAACAACATCAAAATTTACTATGATCATTTTAAACCGCGGACCATAACCTTGAAAGCAAAATTTTCACATGAATTATAAAAAAACTTTTTAATCGATACAACATTTTTTGCTCAACAAATGTTGATCAAATTTTATTATGTGCATTGTAATTTTGTATATAAATTTATATTTGTTTATTTGTTCCACAACTGGTCCCTTTTTATTTGTGTTATATACAATTAAAAAAATTGCAGGCCTTACCTGGTCATTGTTGTCTTTGCGTTCCTTTAATTTTTCTTCAACTTTCTTGATGAAAGAAATAGGTACTCGAGTTTCATATTCGTCAGCCGGTGTATAATTGTTGAGAATCTTAACAATTTGATTGCTAGTTAGCAGATTGCACATTTCGCAAATCGACTGTACATCGTCGTCTGTTTTCCGGGCTTGCAGAAGTTGCGAGGCCTGAATCAAAGGCACTAAAGCCTCGGTCGCATTCACAAGATTTTGATCTCGAGCCCACTGCTCCAGATGACTCAAGTTGTATCTACGAAATTAAACAACGACAAATAATAAATAACTATTAAATATTGTATTCAAATGTTTATACTTCATAAATACTCAGGCAATTAGAAGTAAATCAAACTGGATATAACTGAATCGTTCAGTATGATATTTGTAACTAACCTGATCTGCATTCCTTTGGTCCACTGGCAAAGCTCATTTCTCAGCAATAAATTATTTAGAGCACTTGCACACATATAATAAAACAACTGTTTGAAGATCTGAACGATAATCAACGAGTCCATTCCATGATACTGTAGAGTCTTGTAAACGTTGTCAAGTTCCTTTTTGAACTGGTCCATTTTCTGTTTGGTTGAAGGCTCTTCCCCCATCGAGCTTGATCTCGCTCTCTTAATGTTCGCTGTGAGTCCTGGGATAGCCTCGTGCTCCAATAAAGCAGGTACTGTGAGTTGCTCAATGCGCGTCTTCAGGTGCGTTACGATGTTGTTAAAGATCCACAGGCAGACGTTACCAAAAACCGAGCGGTACTCACTAAGATCAAAGTTGCGCAGACACTGGTCATTTTGGCGCGGAGTATTCTCCATTTGAAAAGGTTTGTCTCCTGAGTACTGCTTCATATTATGCAAAAGACGCAAAGTGTTGACCAACCAGAGTACAGAATTTTCAAAATCTTCTCGTTTTTTGACTACGCGTTTCACCATGTTAAGGTAGCTAGTTAGCAGAGATCGCACTTTGTCATCATCATTTATGGTATCTGTGTGACGAATGCACATAAAAAGGATGTATGCTGGCAAACCAGGGAGCAGAGTCAACGCTGTTCTTGGTTTTAGATCTGAAAAATTAAATTCCAATTAGTTTCTACATGTTACATTTTGACTTTCACTTTCTGACTTTTTGGTTCGTTGTTAATATTTACCTGTTACCAAATGACGAATAATAATAGGAACATCTTCCTTCTTAAATTCGAACATTCCTTCGTAATCTCGTTCTTTCTTGCGAATAGCAGGCATACGGTTTTCATTCTCTGCACTGCTGATTCCGGAAGGAGCAGCTGTGTCTGATCCATACTCAATACTGTCTGGTACTATAAAACCAATTTGAAAATTAAAAACTAGCTAAAAACCTTAATAAAAATAAATATGAAATGGTATTTATCGACAATATAATACGTATATGTATTCTCAATATAATGAATTAATATATACGCTCTCAATATAGAGCTTTTATGGGTAAATCCATATTTATCGTCCTTTCAGGCAAGGAAAATAATTATATTAAATAACAATATATTCGAGTCATTTTTCATTTATAATAACTAGATACACTATATGCTCCGCGTGTTACTTTAATTTTAAATTTTAAAATTTTTTCAATCATTATTACTATTATTATCAATAAAAAGTAAACATTTTTCTGAATTATACAGGTTAAGGTAGTTCTCTTAATAAGAGACGGATTTTTAAGATTAAAAAACTAAAACATGACAATAACAAATAATTTTTTAAATTATTGAGATTTAAAATGTTATTAAATTTTCATTATTTTCAATTTTTAGGTAGAGAACATTTTTTTAATAGTTAGTTTGTGACATTATGGAATATGGTAATGTATAGAAATTTATTTTTTCATAACACGTGCTGTGAAACCGACTGTTTTCCGTGTCGATTTTAGCACGGAAACTCTTATTTTGCCGTACTAAAATTGACACGGAAAACAGTCGGTTTCACAGCACGTGTTATGAAAAATAGTATGTTGGACTCGTAAGGAAATTGGTGAATACGGGACTCGTGGTTGGCAGCACTCGTCCCGCATTCACCAATTTTCCGTACTAGTACAACAATATACTATTGTTTCATATGCAATGAAATATTCTACATTTTACAGAAAACTGATGGTGTTTGGACTTTTGAAAAAAAAAATCAATTTAAAACTAGACATCAAAAATATTTTTTATTTTAAAATATTTTTGTATTGTGTATTAGTTTTTTTTTAATCAGAAAAAGGGTTCACTTATTAATAATTAACGAAAATATCAATAAAAATTAAAAGTTAAAAACATTGATAAAAATTAAAATCAACATATATGTGAAGTGCATAATTCTCAACAATAATATGAATTTTGAAACAATTTTAATGAAACTCGTTTTTCAAGAGAAAACGAAAACTTGCCTAAATGTCCAAAAACTGAAAAAAAGGTGGAGGGGAGATTCTTGAAAATGGACCCCCTACAGCAATTATTCAATATTTATTATTTAAATTAATAAATGTTTTATTTATAAATATCAGTAAGTGTATTAGTTATTTCCAATAATTCCACAAACACAAAAATTCCATTTTTTTATTTGTGTTTGTTTTAGTTCCGCCAGTTCGGGCCACTTATGTTGTCATATACATTTCAGGTAATGATTGTAACATGTAAGGAAAATCAATCTTTTACTCTATTCAAAATCATTGATATTGTTTTAAGCAATTCTCACTTGATTTTGAATTGGAATATTTCAGTTTTTTTTTAAGTTAAATAATTTTAATGATCTTCAAAATGAAATTGTTTCAATGTAAAAATCGTTCTGTTTTTAGTTTATAGTGACTCGTTTTTGATCACTGATTCGTGTTTAGAAGGTCCCAAATGATCGAATAATACGTGGACTATGTCTCAAATAGGAAGGAAAAACTTTCTACGAGAGTTAAAAATCGCATGACTAAGTCGTAAAAAAGACTTTTATAAGTTAAAACTCATACCAATTGTACACTGCGATCTCGTACGATTATCACATGATAAAAGTAATAAAAATGTATTGTAAATTTATTTCAATCATTAAAACAACAAAACGTATATTAAAATAGCTCTCTAAGTCATAATAATTAAATCAAAACAATTTTATTAACAACAATAAAAATGCATTCAAGTTTATTTTATTTCCAATTATTTGAAAGCAGGCCGATTAGAATTACAAAAACTCAACGAAAGAGAAGTTCTTTTTTTTTCTTTAGGATTATTATTGAATCAAAAAATAAAAATTATGCAAATTTGAAATTAAAAAACAATATAAATAAATAAAATGTCAAAAACATTTTAGTAATTTAGACAATAATGTTATACACATTGGAAAAGTTTGAAAATTTTTTGTTGTATTTAAAAAATTTGTTTTAGAAATCTTCAGAAAAAAAATTCCCAAATCCCGAATTGGAAATTGGAATAGAATAGAAAGATTTTTATCAGATATATTTGTAAAAAAGTGTAAGCGGTATCAAATAAATCAAATAATTGAGGAAAGTTGATCTTTAAAAATAATGTGAACGAATAGCAAAAGATACACGGGAAGAATTTACTAAAAACCCTACCAGTTACAGAAGTCTGTAAAATTTTAAATTTGTGGTAAGATATAAGTAAGCACAATAACACCATTATTTAAAATCGGAATTTTATGAAATGATGAAGTTGAAGTTTTTTTGAAGTTCAAGTTAATTTCATTTTAATGTTTATAATATTCAGTAATTAATAAAAATAAATACAAGTACAATATTTTTTGTTGCTCTATTGACATGAGTATATTATATAACATTAAAAATGCAGGCTTTAGCTAACGAACAATTACTAATTGTTACTAATTACTAATTAATGGTGTTATTTATTTTTAATTCAAGTGAAAAAAAAAAAATTAATTTTGTTCGTACACTGAGTACACGGCGCGTGCGACAATATTTAAAATTTGTGTTCCATTAAATTACATTTAAATTTTAACATTTTATGTAAGTTAAAGCACTCTTTCGAAGATTTTTTAAATTGATTTTTAACTTTAATCAATTAACATACCTTCACTTCTTAGCTTATAGAAACGACGTCCTTTAACGTCATTTCCATCATCTTGGGAAGCAGTGTAAGATAATTATTCAATAATAAACTCGTAAGTATAGTAATTGAATACAAACATGAAATAAGGTAAAAAAAATTTCAGCATCAACTTACATCCAGCATCCCGAAGTCGTTTTGTATGAATTTTAATCTCTGTTTTCAGTCTCTTGCAGTCTTTAACAATTTTGTCGTATTTCTCGTGTAGTACCTATATTAATATATAAACACCAGTAATCATAATAATGTAACCGTTACTTTGAAATTTATTTACAAAATTATAATTACCAAATTTTCGTTAACAACCCTTGTAATTTCATGTTGCATGTAAGCCTCATTCTGCGTTTGAGGTGCTTTACTCAGATTCACTGACAACAGTTTTTGTTGCGTATGTACTTCCTCTTGCAGCTTATCAATTGCAGCTCGCCATTCATCAGTTTTTGCTCGCCATTCCTTTTCTTTTGTTTGAATTTCATCTTCCAGTTGCCTAAAATGAATACTCAATTGTGTAAAATTGAAATTAAAATAAAAAAAAAAATAATGATAGAAAATATACATTTCATATTGAACCCACGGATTCTAAAAGACACTTGCACTCGATAGGCCGTTTTTCCTAATCAAAGTGTAAGATCAAGCGACGTAAAAATGATCAAATTTATTTGTAAATTATTAAAAACAGGGAATAGCATATTATTGTACGAGAGTGGAAAATTGATAAATGCAGGACGAGTGTACTAACCTACGAGTCCTGCTTTCACCAATTTTCTCACGAGTTCAACATACTATTTTTCATAGCAAGTGTTAAGAAAGTACCTCATGAACGTTTATGAAGCACTTTCTTAATACTTGTTATAAGAAAAGCTTTACTTTCATTAACGACAATATTAATATTTCTTAAAATAACAGTGCATTCTATGTATCATATTATAAACAAATCTACGTATATCTTGACAGTGTATTGATAATATATGTACAATATCGATGTTCCTTAAAAAAATTATGCCATTTTGAAATATTAGTGAAAACCACTCCATTTCTAACCGATCGATAAACAAGACATTTTCATTGAGAAATTTCATTGCTTCAAGACTTGTCATTTTAAGACTTTAACACATAAAAGTTTATGATGGAACACTTAAAAAACTTAAAATGCAGTTTTGGATTGATTTCAAAACTCTTAAATTATAGTGCCTTGATAGGCACAGGACGATTCCATAAAATTGATCGTATGATAAGTTGACTACGTGTTGAAGTTGCATTCCTTGACGGACTTAGGATTATCCTATGGCGGTGATATAATGAACCAAATGAAGCAATTGTAGAAATATAACGCGCGATATGCAGCATTTGCAATTTTTAATATAAGGTTCTTTAACACGCATAGGGATGTGAATGAGAATTGAACATTAGCTCCAAGTATAGTGCAGCATAGTAAGATTAACTCGTGGAGGGGATGCTGATGGGAAACGAATGAATTAAATTTGAATCAGTGTTTCGAGGTTACATTTGCGATCTATTTTTGTAAGTAGTTTTTTATCCCGCCTGATCACACTGAAAAAATATTTGTTTTCTTTATTTGTTATGATATGAGATACAATTTAGCCACTATAAGAATGCTAAAATAAAGTTTTCAAAATTAAAATAATTACTTTCTTAATTTAAAAAAGTAAGTGACTATTCCCCCTGCAGAATATGTGAGGGTATATGAGAGTGCATGAGAATATATGAGATTATACGAGAGAAAACATGAGAGTACTCGGGAGTATATAAGAAAGTACATGAGGGTGCTTATATAAAAGTATTTAAGCATTTTTTTGTTATTGTAAGAATATTAATGTATACCACGCAACAAATTTTTTACAATCAGAAGTTCTGTTATTTTGTTATTTTTAAAACAATAAAAAGTGCAAAAATGTTTATTTTTGGAATCTTTGCTACGTTGTATATGAGATTTAATTTAATGTCTCGTCTATTCTGCAGAACGAATAGCCTTTTTCTTAAAAAAATGCCTTCCGAGCGCAGGTCTCCTTTCAGATCTGTAGTTTACAAAGTGGTTATAAATAAAATTCCTGTTACCAAAAACGTTTTTAAATCAAAACATCTAAAATTGCGAGTTATAAATTTCTTAATAACTCACTCGCTATTCCTCGCCAAGTTAGATTTGCTTTTAATTGAAAAGCATGCACAAAGAAAATGAAATTATAAAAAGTAAAAAACATTTATTGTATGAAATGATTATTCAATCATTAATGGATAAATATTTGGTGAATAAAATGAAAATCAACCAAAAATGTGTTAAAAACCGAAGATTCAACAAACAATTCAGGACGGGAGTTAAAGGTTACCTGGTAATCTTCTTCTGGGCTTCGAAAGCAAGGACCAGTTCGCCGTCTTCATTAACGATGTCAACGTCCCGACCATAATTAGAACCTAGGTTCTTCATCCTCTTAGTATTTTCGGCCAAGACGCTGTGTAATTGAATGCATTCTTCTTTTCTACGCTCAAGCTCTTCTTGCAGAGATTGAAATTGGTCTACAAAAAGAAATTGTGAAATTTCTGATTTTTTATAATATTATAACCAAAAGAATGAACACATATATTATTTTATCTTTTCTTTCAAAATAACTTACCAACAAGAGTTTTATGGATTTTAGATGGATCGTTATCAACAACTGATTGTCTCAAAACGTACAAATCCTTTTTCAAACCAGCGTTTTCTATTTCCATCTCTTGCAACTGTATCATTTAGAAAGTTTAGAAAAATGTTTGCCCAAAAAAGTATATTCTCTTTTATAAAAAATGTACTGACTCTAAAAGTATCTTGGGTCCTAATGGTCTCTTCAGGGTGATTTTGTTCAAAATCCTCGACCATGCGCACCAGTCTTCCTTTTTCACTTTCAACTTCTTTCAGTTTCGTCTGCAACTTTAGTACCAGACCAATATCAACATGACTACCGACAGGGCCATTAGTTTCTGCTGGCGATTTGATCTGTGAATCTGGCGGACTTGTCGACTGATTTTGACTCCAATCAATCGTTTCAATACGCGAGTAACGACCACTCGATGAAACCGTAGATTTTACTGAACCGTAACCATAATCCTGTAAAATCAAAAACAATATTTAACTCATTTATATATATATATATATGAAACAATTTTTGCATGTCTGTTAAAAACGAAGTCGTATATATAGTTAAAATCCAGTGACATAAGGCGGTTCGCTGCGTGCTCAGAAAAAAATTAGCTGTATGAAAATCCTATTTTATTAATGTTTCTATTTCTAGAAGAAAATGTCACAAAAATGATTTTCCTTAGAATCATTTTATTTTAGTCTGTTTCATTAATATATATTTCTCAAAATCATATTGGCAACATATTTTTGTATAATTCTCCTATTTACTTCATAAAAATAAAATTTATTGAAAAAACTTTTCTTAGAATTGTTTAAGGTAAAATTTAAAAAAATTTATATTAAACTAGTAATGTCGAGCGCGCTTCGCGCGCTCTCCCCCATCAGATTTTGAAATTTTACAAAATGAACTTAAATACCTCGGCGCGCGCTGCGCGCGCGCCT